>OX578136.1:113308835-113433835 GCA_951213105.1 Amaurobius ferox
TTATTTTATTATACCAAAGATATTTTTTATTAAGAAATTAATGACTAAAAGTACATTATACTTATATTTTCAAAATTTATTTATATTCTTTTTTTAAGGTTGAATAATGCAAATTTTAATCAAAAATTTTCTTTTAAAGTAGTCAACATTATAAAATATATATTAATTTGGGAAAATGCACTTCTTTCTTGAAATATTAGTTTAGTTCATGAAGTTCCATTATGTAGGATTTTTAAATTTTAAAGGACGAAAGTACAATATACTATTTATTCATTTCATTTTACAGCAAGTTATTTGTATCTTTATATATTTTCTAATGATGTTGTAATTTTTGAAAAATCTAACAGGATTTAATGTCGCACATTTTATATTAATTAAATTTTATTGCATTACATTTTATTAGTTAAATTTTATTATATTACATTTCATTAATTAAATTTTATTACATTCAAAAAATTTGGAGGGGGGGGGGGGGGGGGGTACGATTTAAGAAAATAAACAGGCGCGGGTTTTCAAGGGGATAAAGGCTGGGAACCTCTGTTCTAAATCAGGTTGCAAGTTGTGTACATGTATGTGCAAGCAAATTGTGTAGTGTGTATAGGAGATGGTTTGTGAACAAAATTCATATAAATTATAAAAGCATCACTTAAATTGTTTACTAGTTAGGCATAAGTACATCCCTCCCCCACCCAAAAAGACATAAAACTCTTAGTATTAGCGTTTTAATTATTGTTTTGATTTTCAATTATTAGAGATAACATAATCGAAAATAACTTTATTTATATGCATTTAGAAAGAAATTACGCAATGTTTATTTGTGTATAATGAAAATTTTAGAATGATTGTTTGTTTAGAAAACTTTCCGAACATATTTCTGTAATTTCGTGTATTTAAAACAAAATTCATATACATTATAGAAGCATCACTTAAATCATTTACTAGTTAGGCATAAGTACATCCCTCCCCCCCCCCCCCCCCTAAAAAGACAGAAAACTCTTAGTGTTAGCGTTTTAATTATTGTTTTGATTTTCAATTATTAGAGATAACATAATCGAAAATAACTTTATTTATATGCATTTAGAAAGAAATTACGCAATGTTTATTTGTGTATAATGAAAATTTTAGAATGATTGCTTGTTTAGAAAACTCCGAACATATTTCTGTAAATTCGTGTATTTAAAACAAAATTCATTAAAAATAGCATCGTCTCCTGTAATAACATTGACTGGTTTCAAAAAGCGAAACGAAACTTTCAGTTGATTTATATTTTTCAGGAAGGGAAATACAGTTTTACCCTTCGAAAATGTGTATGTACCCTTCGAAAAAAAACCTGTACTGCATATTTAAGTTGTGTTCAAGTAAAATTAATGTTATTTGAGTATTTATTTCATATTTTAAATTTAAAAAAATGATTAAATCAATTTTGTTAGCATACTTTAACATTGGAGTCTACCGGACCGTTCCTGACTTTTAACTCCAAGTGACGTTGCGTCCCTACGTGCTCTCATTGGCTGGAGCTGAAGTGGCGCAACCTTATAGATATAATAACCTTGGAACTGCTATCTACTGGGAAAATTTAGCTAGGATGGTTGCTCTTGCTACTAGATTATTTTGCTGCTGCCATCTACCGGGAGATTAATTAAATTAGAATTGTTGCGTACACGATTATTTTAGTGCTGCTATCTACCGGACAAATTTTAACTAGGATCTCTGCTTCTAGCTTATTTTAGTGTTGCTATTTTTCGGAAAAAATTAAATTAGAATTGTTGCATACACGATTATTTTAGTGCTGCTATCTATTGGACAAAATGTTAACTAGGATACTCTGCTGCTAGCTTATTTTAGTGCTGTTATCTTTCGGAAAAAAATAAACTTGGATTTTTGTCCAATTACAGATGACAGTATTGCGAATGTTATGTGATGGCTAGCATAGGAAAGCTGGAATTAAAAGAGTAAAACTTGTTATGCACCACAATTTTGCGAATCTCAACGGAGAAAGACAAATTCCAACCTACACTGCAGCCGCTTATTTATTTATTTTTATTTAAATTTGAGTTCAGACTACGAGGCAGCAATAGACAAATTCATTCTCACTAACAGAACAAGCCTATATGTAGGATCAGTGACGGCTTTCATGCTTTTTCTTTCATCCATTAAAAACTGCTAGAACTGATATGTACTCAAGTCTCTAAACATGTTTCATAGATTTTTCCTTGAACTCAATTACTACAATTTCGGAATCTAAAATATTGTTTTCTTCTATATATAAATATAATAACTATATTTTATGCAAATGGTTTACTACTGTTGAATTGATTATATAAGTAATCAAATACATTGGGATTGTTGAATGCAGTGAAAATCAAACTTAATTCGGTTCGAAAGTATACTTTGCATATGAAAAATTACTAAATTCAACAATAAATTTTTGTTTACATTAGTTATTTTCTAAGTTATTTAATCAAAAAACCTGAAGTGTGCAGCACATGACTTTCTTTATATAATGCAATGAATTTACTTATTTTGCAGAGAAAAATTGAAGTATCAGATCTATGACATGTTTTAAATGTTGAATTAGTTATATATTTGGCGTTTTTCCGAATGACAACATGTAAAACCATTTCAAATTACTCAATTAACTTCTATTCCACGCAACTTTAAATTGACAATTAACAATATTGCCAAGATCTGCTAATATCAATAAAGTCCATATATTTAAATATATGGATTTTAAAAACAATTTTCGAAAAATTTTCATTGTCAGAAAATTCATGACTACCTTTTTAAAACAATGGTGAGATCGAGGGCCCCATTTGGCGAAATGACAGATAATGCGAGTTAAAAATTTAGGGACCCCTTTTTCAATGATAAAAATAATTCAGCAATTTAAATTAAGATATTTAGCAAAGAATATGTCGTGAAAAAAAAGAATTTTAAAATGAAAAATAGCATTCAAAAACGAAAATAAAAAACATTTAAATACATGAAGCCAATATATACTTCATATTATTTATATAGAGAAATCATTGTTTTCCCGAAAACTTTTGCATTCAAGATTTTGACGGATGATATTATATACCCCACCTGAACCCATCACATCATTTGTTTAGTTAAACATGGTTTTATTTATTATCTGATCACTTAGCACCTGTTATTCATGGCTGAAACGATATTAAAGAGATTTGAAAGCTCGAACTGACTGAGAAAACCTGAAAAATGGCTAAAATAACATAAGAGATTTAGCTACAACGTTAAATGTTTTAATCCAGCAATAAGTTAGTTAATCCAGCAATAAGTTATTAGTTTAATCAGTTAGTTAGTTTAATCCGGCAATAAGTTATAATCCAGCAATTTTTATTAGTCATTGAATAAACGCCGGGTAAAAGTAACAATACAAATGAGTACCCATTGAGTAAAGTCACTGCACAGCAGTAGCGTAGTGATATTTTTGACTGGGAAGGCTTAGAGATTGGAGTTTTCACTTGGAAAAGGTTTTCGTATTTTAGTGAGATTTATATTAGAATTCACACTTTCAATAAGTTTTTTTTCCTTTGCGAATAAAATAAAATAATTTTACATAAAAAAGCTGAAAGTGAATGTGATGCACGATATTTTAAAATATGTAACCGATGTAAGATAAATACATGCACTATGTAACATGTTAAATGATTTCTTATTTCTAAATAAGTTGAACTTTTTCAACCATTTTATTAAATATGGTCACTCACAGGGGACAACGCTCTCTCATCTAATGGTAAATATTCAAGATAGTAACGGCGATCATCAAGTTAGACGATGTTGTACATTATATTCTTGAGTTGACCCCCCCCCCCCCCCCTCCCTCGGTAAACATTCTACCTTCTTGCATTCTACGTTCGCCCATGTATGAAAGAGAGCACTAAATACTGGTGAGAAATCTGGAACATAAGCTTAGTTGATGATCACCGTAGTCAGCAATGTCCTTAAACATTAATCTTAATGTATATAAATTTTTTACAAATACTGTACTATGAAAACTTAAAAATATCTTATAATTACAATATGCTAAGAAACCGCCAGAAAATTATCGACCACTTTTATATAACTGAGATCTAATATAGCATGAGATTGTTGAAGGGAAATCAGATTTATTCTAAAACTCCCAAATATACAAACGGATGCTTCGCCATATTGATGACGATATAAAGAGCCAAGTCTACTTTGCAAACTATTTAGAGTTAATGGTAGTCATTATTAGCATATTTTTTTCGTCTTGATACTGTATAAAGTAGGTAAATGCTAGTTTATTCGTAAAAAATGGCTCAAATTTTTTAGTATTACAAGTAATGATTATTTTCTGCGAATATTAATTAATAGAATCACATTTGACCCAAAACGGAGGATCCTTATCCGAAAAATGTTCTTTTATTCAATTATTGACTGTTTACAAACAGCTGAAAATAAGGAAAGCAATAGCCACGCCTTTCTGAAGGCTAGCTTGCGTGTTAGTTAATCAGCTAGGGAGGAGTTTAACAGACAGATTGGTTTAATACCATGCTTCTCCTTATAGATCGCGAATGCTGGATGATTTCAGCTTCTAAAACATTAAAATATGCGTTTTAATGGGAAAAATACTGAGAAACGTGTCACTTTAAGCAAGTAAAATGCAAAAATTTTCTAAATAGTATATGTATATATATACGCACACACACACACACACACACACATATATATATATATATATAATACACATACATATATATACATATATATATACAAAATTTTCCTCGTCAACTATCGGCTTCTTCCGTTTTTTATCGACTGTCTATTGGTCAATTTTCTCACGTTATGGAGCTTCAAAAGAGCCGACCTTCATATATATATATATATAATGTGTGTGTGTGTATGTATATATATATGTATATATATGTATGTGTATATATATAAATATGTGTGTGTGTGTGTGTATATATATATATACTATTTAGAAAATTTGTGCATTTTACTTGCTTAAAGTGACACGTTTCTCAGTATTTTTCCCATTAAAACGCATATTTTAATGTTTTAGAAGCTGGGTAAATTCTCAGAATAGGCCCCCACTCGTTTTTTTTTTAAGTACAAAAGTAAGTACATAAGTACATAAGTAAAAGTAAGTAAGTTTTTTAAGTACATAAGTACAAAATTGCGCCAAGTTGGCGCGTTGCGCCGTGTTTTGAAATTGACTCCTCCCAATTGAAGTGACGTATATTCCCGTGTTTTAAAATAGGCTCCTCCTACAATAGTGACGTCTTATTCTAGAGTTTTATGAACTGTAATTTTGTTAAATGATATTGCAATTGAATATAAATAAAAGTTAATAATACTCATAAAAAGATTACAAAATACTATTTTTGTGCATTTAAAAAATATTGCGTAATGGCAGAACTATAAAAATATTGCGTAATGGCAGAATAATAAAATTTTAAAAACGCTGGATACTTAAAATATTTTTTGAATTTAAATCAATATCAAAAACTTATAAATCGAAAATTAAAAAACGATACTTAGTAAACGGATTGCACTTTAACAAAATTTAAGAAAAAACGGAACTTAGAAAAAGATTGTACTTTAACTAAATTTAAGAAAAAACAGAACTTAGAAAAAATATTGTACTTTAACTAAATTTAAGAAAAAACGGAACTTAGAAAAAAGTTTGTACTTTAACTAAATTCAAGAGAAAACGATACTTAGAAAAAAGTTTGTACTTTAACAAAAATCAAGAAAAAAATGATACTTTAAAATTAAGAAACCCATTTTAAAAACACGGAAAAATGCAAAAGACAATTTCAAAACACGGGATTAACAAAGAAAAAACTAACCTTTATATAACGGATATCCATATTTTTAATTACATCCATACTGGAACACGTTTTCTTACACGTACATTCAACACTGCAACACGTTTTCTTGAACATACACGTACATTTAACACCGGAGCCTGCATATCTATTGAAAATTTACGTAAAATGTTAATGTCCATGAATTACGAGGAATGTTTTAAATATTTATTCCAAAAAGTTTGTACGTGTTTACATCTTTGCAAATCGATCGAAAAAGATCTGTAAAAGCAAGAGTCAACGAATTCGATCGAAAAAGGTCTGATGACATACACAGAAGACTATTACTGCCTATTAAAATGCAGAATCCAAGGAATAAAAAGGCGCGCGCGCAGCATCCCAAAAAGGCGAGTGCTGATTGGATGTCCGTTCGAAGGCTACCAGATTCGCAAAGTAGCCGGAATAGAAATCGCGCCAACTTGGCGCTGGATCGTACTTTGAAAAATGCACGGAATTAAAATAACAGGAACCGCCTTACGGGGCAATTCCCGTATAGGAGGATGAAGCCGGTTTTTGGCACTCTCCCACTCAAACTTCACTTCCGGTAGCCATGTTGTCCGGTGCAAAAAAAGGGAATTTCTTCCTTGGCCACTGGGCAAAACAGCTGCGTAAAGAGACCTTTATTTCATTATTTTTAATAATAATCCAATCTGTGAAATTGTATGCGTAAATTAGAAACATGTCTTTAAATGACATACCATTATATAAAGGAAAATATCATTGTCTTTACCGACAATCGGGATTTTCCGTTGCTCCAATAGTCATTTGCAATCGAAAATAGTCTCTCAACAGAAGCGCTGGTGCCTGAGAAACAATGATAATTCAATCAGTACCATAAGATTTTGATCAGAGATGTGGGTAAATATTTCCATCCACCTTTTATCAATGACTTTCAAAGGTAAACATGTCACTTTGTGGTATTTTGCTTCCGTAATATTATGAATTACATCAGTACTGCTAATACTAGCGATTTTTCGCTAGATTTTGGGTTTTCCCTGAAAGTTGAGAGAGAAATATAGTATGGTTTTCCTTGGTTATCAATTCAAAATTCATAATTTATTTTAATAATGAACATCACTAAAAAGGAGCATAAGGAAGTACAAACGAGTATAAAGGAGTACAGTTTTGAAAAATAGTACAGTACAAAGCAGAACAGTAGTACCACGGAATTAAAATTTGGTTATTTTAATTCCGTGAGTAGTACAATAACTAAAAAAGGAGTACAAAACTCCCAAAAGGAGTATGGTTGGTCACCTTAGTTAAGAGAAGATCAAAGTTATCTGTAAATCCAAATTGAACTCATTTTACAATAAGATAGAAGTTATAATCATTAACATAGAAGACAAAAAAAATCATTAGCAAGATAAATCTAAAGGGGGGGGGGAGTGAGGAACAAATAAATTTTTAAAAAAGCAATTTATTACTCACTAACTTACACTCCTGGTATTTTAGACAACAGCTAGAAATAGCCAAACTAACTCGAACTTACAATGCAACTATTTTCATAGTAAATTCGACTTCTTAACAAACGACCTGTCATCTGACATCTCCAGCTACCATCATGCAAACTTTGGTTACAAAGTCGAATTTACTACGACACCCCCCTCCCCCCCCCCCCCCCCCCGCGGTGCAGGGGGCTCCCATTTGCCTCATAAATATATATGTTTTAAAAAAAAGAAATTTTAAAATAGGGGATCCCCAGATTTTGTGCTACGCCACTGCCTGAAGGTGAACTGACTCTGCAACAGGTAGGTTTAAAAAATTGATAGTCAAGTTATTTTAATTCCATGAGTAGTACAGTAACTAAGAAAGGAGTACAAAACTCCCAAAAGGAGTATGGTTGGTCACCTTAGTTAAGAGAAGATCAAAGTCTCCAGCTACCATCATGCAAACTTTGGTTACAAAGTCGAATTTACTACGAACCCCCCCCCCCCCCCCCGCGGTGCAGGGGGCTCCCATTCGCCTCATAAATATATATTTAAAAAAAAAAAGAAATTTTAAAATAGGGGATCCCCAGATTTTGTGCTACGCCACTGCCTGAAGGTGAACTGACTCTGCAACAGGTAGGTTTAAAAAATTGATAGTCAAGTTATTTTAATTCCATGAGTAGTACAGTAACTAAGAAAGGAGTACAAAACTCCCAAAAGGAGTATGGTTGGTCACCTTAGTTAAGAGAAGATCAAAGTCTCCAGCTACCATCATGCAAACTTTGGTTACAAAGTCGAATTTACTACGAACCCCCCCCCCCCCCCCGCGGTGCAGGGGGCTCCCATTCGCCTCATAAATATATATTTAAAAAAAAAAAGAAATTTTAAAATAGGGGATCCCCAGATTTTGTGCTACGCCACTGCCTGAAGGTGAACTGACTCTGCAACAGGTAGGTTTAAAAAATTGATAGTCAAGTTATTTTAATTCCATGAGTAGTACAGTAACTAAGAAAGGAGTACAAAACTCCCAAAAGGAGTATGGTTGGTCACCTTAGTTAAGAGAAGATCAAAGTCTCCAGCTACCATCATGCAAACTTTGGTTACAAAGTCGAATTTACTACGAACCCCCCCCCCCCCCCCCGCGGTGCAGGGGGCTCCCATTCGCCTCATAAATATATATTTTAAAAAAAAAAGAAATTTTAAAATAGGGGATCCCCAGATTTTGTGCTACGCCACTGCCTGAAGGTGAACTGACTCTGCAACAGGTAGGTTTAAAAAATTGATAGTCAAGGGCGAAACTTATCTCAATCGTATTTATTACCACATAAAATTAAAAATTTTAATTTTGTGTTTTTGAGGGTGAGCAATTTTTCACTATTGGTGGGGAATTTTTAATCACTAGTGGAATAATTGCTTATCAATTGCTATCTTAAATATGTTCTGGATCACTTGCTCAATAGGGCATTTTGACAGGTTGTTAATTGGCCACATTTTGGAAATAATATAAAAATATATTTAAAAGAATTTTTTCCCAAATTCAGGTTTGTCAAGAGAATTGGAAACCCTTTCCTTGAAATGCAATACTAGTTAGGAGTAATTAAATAAAACTACAAGTTGGCAATACAGTTTCAGGTTATAAACAAACAGATTTCATAACTTACATATGAAATGTAACTCCAAGCTTCGGTTTCGATGATCTGTTCACACATCCTATAGCAGTGCAGCTCGGCATTGAAATATTATAACTGTGTTTACAATACGTATTATTTAAAAACCCACGAGTTACCAATTCAATATTACAGACAACAGTACCAAAAGCTTATATTTTGGTTCGAACCTTTTGAAGGAGAGAAATCTAATTAATAATATTTTTCCTTATATAATGATATGCTACTTTGTAATACGTGTTTCTAATGAAAACATACGCTCAGAAAAACTGATCTTATACTAAAAAAGGGTAAATGAAGATCCACTTAAGCAGTCGTTTTTACCAGGTTTTAACACTGAGCAATGAGAGGGATTATTTTTTCCTGCACCGTTCAAGATGGCTACCGGAAGTGGGACTTCAGCGGGGAAAACCGAAAACGGCTTCAGCGATATTGCCTCACGCCGCTTCCTGTTATTTTAATTCCGTGGAAAAATGAGTGGGGGCCTATTCTAAGAATCACCCTAAAAGGGGTTTTGTTTTTTTTTATTTTCAAATTTTACAAGAATTTTTTTTTGAAAAATTGGTATTATGGATCCAAATGATTACAATTATAGCGTGTTACCCATTACTTTAAAGGGTTTGAAAACAATTTTCGAATGATACCATACTTGATATTGTACCCTGAAAAGAATTGTATCTCAGTCATTTTTTAAAACAATGACTGAAGCCATTAAGTCGCGCGATCATTGAAACATAAATAAACTCTTTTATGCATGATTATATCACATTTTGTCCTATGTTGCCACGTTAAAAAAATATTAAATTTCGAAATATTCCTCGAATTTGAAAAAATTATATCTAGTTCTAGATTTTTCGATAACAAAGTCGGATATAAAGTTTCGTGAAAACCCATTAAATATTTGTATCGCATACACGAAACATCGACCACAAACATGCGAACATCACTCCGAAAATTGTCGAAGCGTATTCAACAGGTCTTAAAGTAAGTATTGGCTTCAAAATCTCAAATTCTAAAATTCTCGTGAAAACGATACTTTCTCAAAATTCAGAATATACTGCAATCATTTTAATTTTCTGCATTAATAAATTTGCAAATGAAATAACTATTTTAAGGAGAAAATAAAAACGTATCTGCCTGCTTAATAATTTGTTTATATTCAGAACTCACAATTATGTTATCATTGAAACAATATTAACAAAGGGTATTACGAATATTACAATAAAGGACATAAATATATGTCACAGTTTTATGTAATTTTTGAATAATAACTACTTGGAAATTTACTTTTAATTAAAATGCGCAATTTTGCTATCAAAGCAAGATATTTTTTGAAGAAAATCATTGTAAAAACGTGTCAAAATATGAAAAAAGATTAAAGAAGACAAATCACATTATATTATTGCTGTTTTAAACAGTTAAGATTGATGCCTATTTAAAATGGAGTCAAAATGATGCTTAGAGAATTCGTTTTAAAAATGAAAATCAACACAAATTCGTAAACATTTTCTTAACAATTTAATGAATTTTAAGCAAAATGTTACTGAAAAAATTGTTGTTTTAAACAGTTAGTCTTGATACATAATTAAAATAATTGAGTCAGAATGATGATTAGAGAAATCGTTCCGAAAAAAATGAAAATGAACATAAATTCGTTAAACTTTTCTTGACAATTTTACGAATTTTAAGCAAAATACTAATAAAAAAGATTTTTTTATTACTGACTTTCTGTTAATAAATATTTTCCGATGGTTTAAGATTAGCGAGACATTTTATCGTAAATAAAATATA
Source organism: Amaurobius ferox (assembly GCA_951213105.1). Classification (NCBI taxonomy): domain Eukaryota; kingdom Metazoa; phylum Arthropoda; class Arachnida; order Araneae; family Amaurobiidae; genus Amaurobius; species Amaurobius ferox. The sequence continues at coordinate 113,319,576 of OX578136.1, forward strand.
TTCTTTCGAAAACACAAGTCGTATTAAAGTAAAAAGAAACCTAAGAAAAGTCAATATATAAAATAACATAGGTTGAAATGAGCTTTGAGTTTATGTACTAATAATAAATTAAACTCTTTAATTTTATTCATTAATAATTTTTGAAATTCCACGTGTAACGATGTAAATTACATCAAAACATCGCATCTTCAAAATTTTCTGAACATTTAATTTCTTATAAAATCAAGACTCACCTGTGATATAATGTATCCATAATCCAAATGGTATCCAACGAAAACAACACAAATAAATCCGTAATAAATGAAGAGTGAACTTGAAGAAATTTTTGATCCATACGTGAAAGGCACCTAAAACGACCATGCTGGCAGTCCTACGACCCTGACAGGAAAGAGGGTCTGAAACAGACACAAGATGGCGCTAGTAGCTAGATGGCACCAAAGCACAGACTTATATATAGAATTTGTGTGAAATTTGGTATGATTATTACAAGTTCCATACACAAAAAGTCATTTGATTTTTAGAGAGATTAAGCTAAGAATATATTTGTATTTTTAAAATTTTATTTAACTTGATCTGATGTTCGTTCAAACCCTTGAGGTCCAAAATATTCAGGTTCATTTATCATAGTAACGTGAAATTCGGTATGATGTTTTCTCTTGTGGTACATTTTTCTTCGATTTTGAAGCTCATCGGGCTAGCTCGTCCCGGACCCGCCATAGGACTTTACCCGTTTTTAGAGAATAACTCGAAAATCAGAGAAAGTAGGAAACTTAAATTTAATATATCGTTTTCTTTTGAGGTATATTTTAATTTCTTCAATTTTGAACCGTATCGAGTTAGCCGGTCATGGACCCGCCTTAGAAATTTAGCCGTTTTTGCGGAATATCTCAAGATCAGGTGTATCTAAAAATACAAAGTTTAGCACATCCTTGTCATTTTCGGTATATTTTAACCCTTTGGATTTAAAATCTAATCGGGCTACCCCGTCCTGAGCCCAACAAAAGGAATATACTCGTTTTTTGAGAATAATTCAAAATTCTGAGCATCTAGAATGTCTAAATTTAATATATAATTGTCTTTTGGGGTATATAACATTTCATCGCATTTCGAACCTTATCGGGCTAGCCCGTCTTGGGCCCGCCATAGAAGTTTACTCGCTTTTCAAAAATAACTCGAAAATCGGAGTAGCTAAAAATGTAAATTTAAAATATCATTTCCTTTTGGATAGATTCTAATTTAGATTTTGAACCTCATCGGGCTAGCCCGTTTAGGGTCCGCTGAAGAGCGCATTCGTTTTTGAAGAATAACTCGAGAACCGAAGTAGCTAAAAATTCTAGATTTAACATGTCTTTGACTTTTGGGGTATAGTTAAGTTTATTCGGATTTGAATTTTATCGGGCTTCGATATAGGAATGGACTCGTTTTTTTAGAATAACTGAAAAATCGGAGCAACTAGAAAATATAAATTTAGTACACCCTTATCTTTTGAGAAATATTTTAATTTATTTGATTTTGAACCGTATCGGGCTGGCCCTAAACGGGTTCGCCCGATACGTATAGGGTCCGCCTTAGAAACTCATATTTTTGGGGAATAACTCTAGAAACGGAGTATTTAAAAGTTCCAAGTTTGGAATGTCGTTCTCATTTGCAGTATATCTTAACTCACAAGATTTAAAACCTTATCGGGCTAACCCGATCTGGGTCCAACAAAAAGAATGTACTCGTTTTTTTAGAATGACTTCAAAACTGTAGCAGGTAGATTGTCTAAATTTAGTATATCATTGTCTTTTAGGGTGTATTTTATTTCTTTGGAATTTGAACCTTATTGGGCTAGCCCGTCTTGAGCCCGACATAGTAATAATATACTCATTTTTCGAGAATAACTCGTAAATCGGAGCAGCTGAAAAATCTAAATTTAGTATATAATTTTCTTTATGGTTTATCATAATTTATATTTTGAACCTCAACGGGCTAGTCCGTCTTGAGTTCGCCTTAATAATGCCCTCGTTTTTCTATATAATAAAAGGCAATGTCTGTGTGTCTGTCTGTCTGTCTTATACACTATACGTTCAGCGACAGAGAGCTACGAAATTTGGCAATCGGAGACCCGGGGGGGGGGGGGGGAAGGGACACGTGAAAACAGATTTTTAAAAAATTTTAATTAATATTTTAGTTATTTAATGTTTTATGCGATTTCGACCGTATGTTGCCCTTTTTTCTCCACGATCCGGACATCGTAGAAAAAAACAAATCACACCAGCGGAAAGAGCAGACAATTGCGAGTAAATATATCAATTTTAAATTTCAATTTTGATTTTTAATATTTTTTAAGGATTTTAAAACAAAAGTCACTTTTGGCTCAAAAAACGATTTTTGGTTTTTAACTTCTCGCATAGTAAAAAGTACTCGTAATTTCGACTAATAATTTACATTTTTATAAAGATCAAGGATCTGACATTCTTACAAGTCCAATCTGGTCAAGAAATATTCCGTATTGCCCTCAAGATCGGGATTTTAAGATTTTCCGAATTTCAATTTCTCGGCGATCCGCTAAAGCTAAAGCATTTCTTAACCGGCGTTTCTCCCCCGAGGAAGAAGGGAAGGTGGTGCGTGGGGACGTCCAGGTGGAGGTGACGTCACGGTTCTGAATAAGGCTTCTCTATATACGAGCTGACTCATCAATCATATTGAAGCCCACTGTAGCGGGAAACGCAATTCATTAGCATTAACTCTATTCGCATTTTCACTTTAGGAAGTATTATTGAAATAATTATGGGTGGTTGTTCTGCACCGAACTGCTCTAATCATTCTAGAAAGGGTTTTTGGCTATTTCGCTTTCATATAAACGAAGAAAGAAGAAAACAATGGCTAATAAATAGTCGGCGCGATAATTGGATATCCGGTACTGGAGCATACTTGTGCGAGGTGAGTTCTACAATATTCTAATTGAAACTTCTTTTTTATATAAAGTATTTATTTTATACACTTATTTTATAATTCTTGTAACTGTAATATGGATTATTAATAATTTTTAGTTGTTATAGTCTTATCTTAGGACACTTGGTTTGTAATGTAAACATCACCTTGAACGCATTATTCTGTCTTCTAAACCTAGAAGTAAATAGCTTCAAATTATACATATATATATTAAAGATTTATTACTGTTACACCAATATCTTTCAAGTTTTATGCACTTTGTTGTATTTTTAGATCGTAATGAATCACAGAATTAGTGAATCCTACTATCAACAAACTGTCGCCAAGTGGAAAACTTGCCATGTTATAGTAATTATGCAAACATAAGCTAAAATGGTAAATAAATCGAAATACGTTTATCATAATAGCTACTTAATGATAAACTATTGCTTGAAAATCCTTGATTTAAAAAAGCCGAGATCAGTAGGGTTATTATTAGCATTTTCCTCTTTAAATACAAAGTAGTTAACAAACTTTCAAATATGTGAGGCAAACATTCATACATGTTATTAAAAAACCTTTTATGATAAACGTATTTAGATTTATTTACCATTTTAGCTATCTATGTTTGCATAATTACTATAACATGGCAAGTTTTCCACTTGGCGACAGTTTGTTGATAGTAGAATTCATCAATTCTGTGATTCATTATGATCTAAAAATACAACAAAGTGTATAAAGCTTGAAAGATATTGGTGTAACAGGAATAAATCTTTAATATATATATATATATATATATATGCATAATTTGAAGTTATTTACTTCTAGGTTTTGAAGACAGTATAATGCGTTCAAGGTGATGTTTACATTACAAACCAAGTGTCCTAAGATAAGACTATAACAACTAAACATTATTAATAATCCATATTACAGTTACAGGAATTATTAAATAAGTGTATGAAATAAATACTTTACATAAAAAAAGAAGTTTCAATTAGAATATTGTAGAACTTACCTCGCACAAGTATGTTCTAGTACCGGAAATCCAATTATCGCGCCGACTATTTATTAGCAATTGTTTTCTTCTTTCTTCGTTTATTTGAAAGCGAAATAGCCAAAAACCCTTTTTAGAATGACTAGAGCAGTTCGGTACAGAACAACCACCCATAATTATTTCAATAATACTTAATAAAGTGAAAATGCGAATAGAGCTAATGCTAATGGATTGCTCTTCCAGCTACAGTGGGCTTCAATATGCTTGATAAGTCAGCCTGTAGTAGAGGAGCTCCAGTTCTGAATATGCATAGCAATGGCTGGGACAATATTATATAAGAAACCGAATTAGTATTTGCTTTCCATTTCCCGCGCTTCCGGTTTTAAATGAATTAAGAGCTTAACATATGTATTATAGAAATTATTATATTTATATTTTAAATGATGGAGCTATATGGATTTTTTAAATGGATATGTTAATTTTGGGATATTTTAAATAATGGAACTATGGATATTTTAAATGATGGAACAATGGAATGAGGATGATGGAATTAAGAGCTTAGCATATGGTCATTTTAAATTGTAAATTAGCGCGCGGGAAGTTAGCAGTAGGTCCGGGTTCGATTCCCGCCACTGCCGAAACTGCCTCCGTGTTCACGCGGAATACGATCACGTTAAACATGTTTGTCCGTAAGTCCTTCCGAGAGGTTGGTGGTAGGGGAAGGAGGGTACGATCCCTGTGGATGCCTCCCTCACTGGGTTCCCATCTAAATTGGGTGAATATAAAGAAAGTTGCGGGAGGCGCGTCAGCCTAGTGGTTAGCGCGCGGGAATTGCACTCGGTAGGCCCCGGTTCTATTCCCGCCACTTCCAAAACTGCCGCCGTGTTCACGCGGAGTACGATCACGATAAACATGTGGGTCCGGAAGTCCTTCCGAGAGGTAGGTGGTAGGGGCAGGAGCGTACGACCCTGTGGATGCCTCTCCCACTGGGTTCCGTTCTAAATTAGGTAAATAAAAAAATGTTATGGAGATTGTCGTGGAGGGCGCAGTAGCCCAGTGGTTAACGCGCGGGAATTGCACTTAGTAGGCCCGGGTTCAATTCCCGCCACTGCCAAAACTGCCGCCATGTTCACGCAGAGTACGATCACGTTAAACATGTGGGTCCGTGAATCCTTCCGAGAGGTTGGTGGTAGGGGAAGGAGTGTACGATCTAAATTGGGCGAATAAAAAGAAAGTTATGGAGATTGTCGCGGAGGGCAAATTAGCCCTGTGGTTAGCGCGCGGGAATTGCATTCGATAGGCCCGGGTTCAATTCCCAAAATTGCCGCCGTGTTTACGCGGAGTACGATCACGTTAAACATGTGGGTCTGTAAGTCCTTCTGAGAGGTTGGTGGTAGGGGAAGGAGGGTACTGTCCCTGTGGATGCCTCTTCCACTGGGTTCCGGTCTAAATTGGGTGAATAAAAAGAAAGTTATGGAGAATGTCGAGGAGGGCGAAGTACCCTAGTGGTTAGAGCACGGGATTTGCACTTGGTAGACCCGGGTTCGATTCCCAAAATTGCCGCCATGTTCATGTGGAGTAGGATGACGTTAAACATGTGGGTCGGTAAGTCCTTCCGATAGGTTGGTGGTAGAGGAAGGAGGGTACGGTTCCTGTGGATGCCTCCCCCAATGGGTTCCAGTCTAAATTGGGTGGCACTTCCTGGCCGTCCAAATAGTTACCTTACACCTTTCTGGTAGGTCGCGCCAGCGAGTTTTCCACGGTCAGAATTTTCAAGGGTAGCGAACAGGCTGGTCGCCAAAGGCGGCTAGTTATGAATAACTCGAGATCTGAAGTTGCTAAAAATTCCAAGTTTAGCATGCTATTGTCTTTTTTTGTTGTTGTTGAGATCCAGACCGTCCGACCTACCAGAAAGGGCTATAGTCTTTTGTGGTATATTTCATTTTTTCAACTTTGAACTTTATTCAGCTAGACCGTGCTGGGCCAGCCGTAGGAATATACTCATATTTTTAGAATAATTCGAAAACCGGAACAGATAGAAAATCCAAATTTAGTATATTAATTCCTTTTCGGGGTAGAATTTAATACTTTCGAATTTGAACCATTTATATGTTTATTTGTTGCAAATGCAGTTGTTTATTCGTAATTAGGGGTGTAGGGATGTGTGGTAAAAAATCTCATTTGACCATATTTCCAAAAAGGAATTTTGTACTATAAGCTCCTTTCGATTGTCGAACCCCCCCCCCCCCCCCCCCCATTTTCCAAGATCCGTAATTACATCCGTATGCAAATGAGCTAAGAAGTACGAAGTTTGTCCACGTTTTCTACTTGATTGCTTCTCGAAGGTCTAGTTTAACCGAGCTAAACACCAATACAGACGCCTCTGTCGACACTTATCCCATCAGTCGTCTCCGAATAATATACATTGATACAGGATGCACGGGCGATGGCTCATAAGATTCGAATGACTGATAACCACGCCATTGGTGTAGATGTCACTCCTCTCCTGACTGCACGATCAACTTGATCGACTCGACTTTGATCCACTGTTTCCATCACCGAGTAACTACCATATCGTTCCGACCAAGATGGCGACTGATATGTCTGTTGGATCAACCAGTTTCTTGACCATTGATGCGACTTCTGTCTAAATCCGACAATTGTTCGTAGTGCTGTCGAGAACGTCTCAAAAGCATCTTTGTACACAATTTTCAGTATTAAAGCAGAAAATCCAGTTTTAATTGCTCGTAAGGAATAACATCAAGCGTTTTAAATGCTGCGTGATACGTCGTTCCCATGAGCCCCATAACGTCATTGGAGTTAACAGTTTGATCATTTGCATGCCCTTTTCGGGGTTGTAGCTCAATGTATATATTTTTATTATATATATATATATATATATATATATATATATATATATATATATGGTTGCACTAATGAAGTGTATTTTAAGGTATTTATGTTTCCTTTATTGTTCCAATCTATATGCTTGTCGTCCATATAACACAAGTTTATAGATAAAATCTATCTTGTGTTTCAGAAACAAGCATTTTTGTGTTCATTTCGAAGGGATATATGGACCCGAAGAGAATTTTTTCGAAATGAACATATCTTAAGCCTAAAGCTCTTGGTATAACACGAGATGTTCTTGGTATAACACGAGAACACGATATTGTTCTTGGTATAACACGAGAACATGTGTATCTAAAAATTCGAAGTTTAGCATATCCTTGTCATTTGCTGTATATTTTAATTTTTTGGATTAAATATCTTATCGATTTAGCCCGTCCTGAGCCCAACAAGACGAATATATCATTTTTTCGAGAATAATTTAAAATTCGGAGCATCTAGAATGAATGTCTAAATTTAATATATCATGGTCCTTTGTGGTATATTATATTTCATCGCTTTTCGAACCTTATCGGGCTAGCCCGTCTTGGCCCGCCATAGAAATTTACTCGCTTTTTGAATAACTCGATCAAACGGAGTAGCTAAAAATATGTAAATTTAGTATATCATTTCCTTTTGGATGGATTTTAATTTAGATTTTGAACCCCCTCTGTGTAGCCCGTCCTGAGCCCACCAAGAGGGATATATCGTTTTTTGAGAATAACTTAAAATTCGGAGCATCTAGAATGTTTAAATTTAATAAATCATTGTCCTTTGTGGTATATTATATTTCATCGCATTTCGAACCTTATCGGGCTAGACGGTCTTGGCCCGCCATAGAAATTTACTCACTTTTCAAGAATAACTCGATCAAACGGAGTAACTAAAAAATGTAAATTTAGTATATCATTTCCTTTTGGATGGATTTTGACTTAGATTTTGAACCCCATCGGGCTAGCCCGTTTTGGGTCCGCTGAAGAATGCATTCGTTTTTTAAGAATAACTCGAGAAGCGCAATAGCTAAAAATTCCAGTTTAACATGTCGTTGGCTTTGGTGGTATATTTAAATTTCTTCGGATTTGAACTTTATCGGAGGTAGCCCGTCCTGGGCCCGACATAGGAATGGACTCGTTTTTTTAGAATAACTTAAGAATCGGTACAACCAGAAAATATAAATTTTGTACATCCTTATCTTTTGGGGAATATTTTAATTCCTCCGATTTTGAACTTTATAGGGGTAACCCGTCATGGACCCGACATAGGAATGGACCCGTTTTTTTAGAATAACTGAAAAATCGGGACAGCTAGAAAATATAAATTTAGTACATCCTTATCTTTTGGGGAATATTTTAATTCCGTCGATTTTGAACCGTATCGGGCGAACCCGTTTTGGGCCCGCCTAAGAAATTCACTTTTGGGGGGAATAACTCTATAATCGGAGTATCTAAAAGTTCCAAGTTTAGAATGTCGTTGTCATTTGCGGTATATCTTAGCTCACTGGATTTAAAACCTTAACGGGCTAGCCGGATCTGTGTAAACCCACATTCGATCGTCGACCTCCCATATCCTAGATCTTGACTACGCTTGACTTAAGTAATGCAAAACTCGTCATTAGCAAAATGCAACTCAGAAACCACAGAGTTTTTGTTTTGAACTTTATCTGCACGAGGAATTAACTTTGTCCATTTAGCTCTCAGTTCATCGTTGTCAGGAGCTTTATATAGAGAATATTTGCCTCTGAAATTTTTGTAACCTGTTTTACATTCAGGCACGAAGCAGTGTCTGTCATTCACTTTTTTTTAGAATTTGAGGACATGCTTTATCGACTATAAAAACTATTAAATATGTTGATAGATCTATCAGAAAACTGATATAATATGGCTATAAAAACAGCCCTTTTTAATCCAAATATAGAAACAAAAATATAGATCTTCAACGTCAATTACAACGTCAAACATCAAATGAGTGAAAGTTTGCTGCTTATAGTTTCGAAAAATATTTCCTTCTGAGTGGATCCATCCTGTCCAATCCAATCTTAGAATGAAAAAAAATAGTGTACATGTGACGGTTCTTAGTAAAACAGATTCGATCTCAGATGACCAATGTGCTAATGAAATATTTCCTATTGTACCTAGAGGCCACCCTGAAGGCAGTACAAAATGTCCTTTCCTTGTGTTCTACCATTTCCAGAGCCCCCGCTGATTTGCGGATCCTTTGAGCATTGTTCGTGTAAGAGATGTGGCAATTTGCGGAAACGTATGAAAAGGAGATGCGCCTGTCGAAATAAAATAGCGATCGATTACATGTCCACTCTCAATCGAAATTCTTATCAGCGCTATCTTTCCTCGTACAAAGAGACAGCACTTGTAGGCAGCTCCCACCTTGTTCTAATGTTCAAGCGGCAATGGTGTTTGATGTTTTTCTTCCAAATTCACAAGGCCACCGACAGGCATTTTTCCTAGTAGCCGAACATATGTGATAAAACAAAATATCTGCTAGACATTCTAATACATTCTCTTTTTAGGTTTACATGGTAATATGTATCAAAATGCAAAACAAAAATTTGGTTTTAAAGCATTCGTTCAAGTTATTCATATAATGCTTTTAAAAATTATTGAAAATTTTCAATTTCAAGTAAACAAAATCAATACGTGCGGTCCAAATTTCTGCTAAAGAAATAAAATTATCTTCGTAAAAAGCAGAATACAACTCAAAATACTAATATTGACCAGTTTCGAAGGCATAAAACTTTCATCGTCAGATCACACAGAACAGCAACCTTCACTCGTACTCCAGTGCACCGACCCAACATCCGTGGACAAATTTCGTACTTCTTAGCTTATTTGCATATGGATGTAACTATGTATCTAGGAAAAAAGGGGGTCGACGATCGAATGGGGCTTATAGTACAAAATTCATTTTTTTTAAAATATGGACAAGTTTGAAAACTAATGTTATTGTTCGGCAAATGAGGTTTTTTAACACACATCCTATCTCCCATGCCTAAGCCACTAATTATAATTATATATACGCCAAAAATATTAAATTCTACTAGAAAAAGAATTAATATACAAAATTTGGATTTTCTATCTGCTCCAGTTTTCGGGTTATTCTAAAAAAAATGAGTATATTCCTATGGCAGGCCCAGCTGAATGAAGTTTAAAGTCGAAAAAATTAAATATATCCCAAAAAACAATAACATGCTAAACTTGGAATTTTTAGCTACTCCGGTTCTCGAGTTATTCATCAAACACGATCACATTCCTAAGACGGGCTAGCCCCATGAGGTTCAAATTATAAATTATGATAAATCCCAAAAGAAATTGATATACTAAATGTATATTTTTTACCTGCTCCGATTTACGAGTTATTCTCGAAAAATGAGTACATTATCACTATGTCGGGCCCAAGATGGGCGAGTCTGATAAGGTTCAAAATCCAAAGAAATAAATTATACCCTAAAAAACAATGATATACTAAATTTAGATATTCTAGCTGCTACAGTTTTGGAGTTATTTTTAAAAAACGAGTACATTCTTTTTGTTGGGACCGGGACGGGCTAGCCCGATCAGGTTTTAAATCCAATGAGCTTAGACATACCGCAAATGACAACGACATTCAAAACTTGAAACTTTTTGATACTCTGGCTATAGAGTTATTCCACCAAAAAAGTGAATTTCTAAGGCGGGCCCAAAATGGGTTGGCCCGATACCGTTCAAAACCAAAGGAATTAAAATAATCCCCAAAAGATAAGGATGTACTAAATTTATATTTTCTAGTTTCCCCGATTTTCCAGGTATTTTAAAAAACGGGTCCATTTCTATGTTGGGTCCAGGACGGACTACCCCGATAAAGTTCAAATGCAAAGAAACTTAGATATACCCCAAAAGTCAATGACATGTTAAATTTGGAATTTTTAGCTACTTCGGTTCTCGAGTTATTTTTTCAAAAACGAATGCATTCTTCAGCGGATCCAAGACGGGCTAGCCTGACAAGGTTAAAAATCTAAATTAAAATTCATCCAAATGGAAATGATATACTAAATTTACATTTTTTAGCTACTCCGATTGATCGAGTTATTCTTGAAAAGTGAGTAAATTTCTATGGCGGGCCAAGACCGTCTAGCCCGATAAGGTTCGAAATGCGATGAAATATAATATACCACAAAGGACAATGATATATTAAATTTAAACATTCTAGATACTCCGAATTTTAAGTTATTCTCAAAAAACGATATATCCCTCTTGGTGGGCTCAGGACGGGCTACACAGAGGGGGTTCAAAATCTAAATTAAAATCCATCCAAAAGGAAATGATATACTAAATTTACATATTTTTAGCTACTCCGTTTGATCGAGTTATTCAAAAAGCGAGTAAATTTCTATGGCGGGCCAAGACGGGCTAGCCCGATAAGGTTCGAAAAGCGATGAAATATAATATACCACAAAGGACCATGATATATTAAATTTAGACATTCTAGATGCTCCGAATTTTAAATTATTCTCGAAAAAACGATATATTCGTCTTGTTGGGCTCAGGACGGGCTAAATCGATAAGATATTTAATCCAAAAAATTAAAATATACAGCAAATGACAAGGATATTCTAAACTTCGAAGTTTTAGATACACCTGCTCTTGAGTTATACTGCGAAAACGGATGAGTTTCTAAGGCGGGCCTAAGACGGGCTAACCCGGTACGGTTCAAAATTAAAATACACCCCAAAAGAAAACGATATATTAAATTTAGATTTCCAACGTTCTCTGATTTTCGAGTTATTTTCAAAAACCAGGTAAAGTCCTATGGCGGACCCAGGACGGACTAGCCCAATAAGCTTCAAAATCGAAAGAATTGAAATGTACCACAAAAGGAAACGTCAGAACGAATTTCACGTTACTGTGATAAATGAACCTGATTATTTTGGACCTCAAAGGTTTGAATGAACACCAGATCAAGTTAAATAAAATTTTAAAAATACGAATATATCCCTTGCTCAATCTCTCTGAAAATCAAATGACTTTTTGTGTATACCACTTACAATAATCACTCCAAATTTCACACAAATTCTTCATTTATTTCGAAAGATATCGGTCATTTCATTTCCAATAAATTCCCATTAGTTTCAATGTTAACTCCTCCGCTTTAGACCGCTTATTCGAGACCAACGCCGTCTGGCGGAAGCGGCTTTTCAGGAACATCTCCCAGCATTGGGAGGTATAGGCGGTCGGCACACTTTCTAGACACTGTAGTTGGGGATCCTCTCCGCCCTCAGTAATGGTGACCAGTTGGCACCCAATTTGCAATGATCTTGACTCACCCTTTTTTTTCTTATAGCATTCGTCAGTGTCAGTACAGGGAGAAAGAAAAATTCTGTATGTCTTTTAAAAAATTTGACATATAGAAATTTTTTTCGGTATACAGAAACAGTTTCCTATGTAATGATAATTTGGATTAATAAAAACTTCGATTAAAAGAGAATCTCAATATATGGAGGTTCCACTGTATATCTAAATTCCTGCATCAGAAAATGTAGGATTGCACTTTTATTACAGATAACAGCTTCAATGGACTAGATGTTCTCTATAGGTGAGTTTTATTTATGAGTATAAATATAAAATATACTAAAAACTTCTCCCAACTTAACCGCTGAAATTTTCACATATTTTGCATTAATATTTATTTATAACTCTAACAAAGCTTAACAACTGTCGCAAACTATTGATTTGAGTTCAGGGGCCCTACCACCAACACATCATAAATCTACCCGGGTTTGAAATAACAGGTTATTCTGCACGTCAATCAAATTTTACGAAATGTAGTACTATGAAATGCTTAAGAGGGTACCTAAAGTTATACGAGGGTTCGTAAAAACCTCTTGATAATTTCAACAACTAAGCAGACAGTGAAATCTAAAAGAAGGTACAGAACACCAGTATACAAGATGGTAGATTTACACTTATAAAAGAGTGCGAGAGACCATTTTTGAAAAGAATAATAATTCAACCATAGAGGAAAAATTTATTATACTAACTGATAATGAATTTTTGAACGAATGAAGTTTTTAAAACCATAAAATAGTGAATTACTAATAGAACACACAAGTAACATTATTTGATTAATATTGAAACATTATTTAAAAAAAATTCCAGTTAAAGCCAATGCATCTTGTCTTAATTTCGATAATATATATAAGAAAATATAAATTACTTAGAGCTTAACTCTGCTTATGCTCTAACTCTATCCAATTTAATTTCATAATGTAAACTAACATCAATATTAACAAATATGCCAGATTATCTGATACAAATTTCGACTAAACACAACTTTAGCTTTTAATTCTTATAAAATAGGGCATGTAACAATTTGATTGTTAAAAATATATTTATATAATATATTATTTATACACACACAAGATATATTTACAGACATTATATATTTCATTTTATTATATAGTGTATTAAATGCTGTGACTGCCTTTTAACAGACCTTTATAAAAATAATTGCCTGTATAAAAATAATTATCAGCTGTTTAAAATAAAATGTCCACATATATTTTAAACCAAATGTTATTCGAAAAAGATAATAAAGTGTACATTAAAATATGAAATTGAACTGTCAAAACCTTTCTTTTAAATTTCATTATCATTAGATATTAAAGACTGAAAAAACAGTCACAATATTATTAACAGGGTTTATCCTAGGTGTTTTTCATGAAGCGGCCTGCCCTGCTGCCCTTAGAAATTAGAAAACCCACCCTGCATGCCCCAGTACTATAATTTTGTGCCCTGACATAAAAAAATGCTGCCCTTTTAAAAATGACACTTCTACGTATATTCTCAAATTTTCAAAACACCGAGAAATGCGAGACATTTTTTCTCATTAATAATTTATTAACCTTTTAAGCGTGTCATTTATTCCCCTTCGACTGCACTGCAGTGGTGAGTTTTTTTTCACCCATACCCTTTTCCCCATTGATTGAGTGTTGAATGAGAAGGTGTTTTGCTGAAATAAGTATTAAGTAAATAAACATATATAATAACTGATAAGTAAATAAACATGTATAACAGGTAAGTAAATAAAAAAACATACAATTCCAATTTTTAATAGTTCCTCTTGGAGTAAAAAATTTTAAAACATGGAATATAACAAAGAGCAACTTCACAGTCTGGACACAATGTCCTTGTTTCTTTCTTAAGCTTCTTGCTAGTCTTATTGGATGCATAACATACAACATATCACCCAGCTGGCTCTTTTTTGCAGGGTGTGAGATAACTTACGCTTTGCTGAAATAAGATTGAAAGCATTTGAGGCCGCCATTGCTTTGAATGTGAAATCCCATCAAAACTGCATTTATTTTACAAGTGTTTACGAAATACTGCCTCTGATAAAATTTAGATTGTAGGACTACTACTGCCATCTAGTGTAAAAGATTGGAAACACAGTTAATATCTCATTAAATCATATGACGTGTTATTTCAGTCAAACACACAGGAGTCTTGGCTTTAAAAATGCATGACGAGTCTACCTCGTCAAACACGTTTAGCGGTAGTGCAATCAATGCATGACGAGTTGAACTCATCAACAACGCTTAAAGGGTTAAAGCCATGCAAAAGTCACAGCAGTATTTATGGCAAAGTAATTTTTTACAATTTATAATTGGATGTAATTAAAATAATAATTAAAATTTATAATAAAATTCATAATTTTTTTAATTCAAAACATGTGCTCTTTTTTGGAAGGTAGCACCCTGCCCTTTTGAAATCCTAGAATGAACCCTGTTATTAAACACTGCACATCAATAAATAAGATTATTAATAGTCAAAATTTAGTGACACATAATTACATATATCTTTAACATTAAAGTATTGCAATGTTAAAATAATCAATGGTATCCGAGTAATTTATTATTAAATGTTTTGATCACCATACCCAAAATGGTAAATTATGCTGCAGAAAACAACCTTTCTTCGGAATTTTTTTTAAATGTTTTATGTTCTATTTATATATATTTATTACCCATAGTTTTATTTTTATATAATATATTCGATTATTAAATTTATTGCTTATCTAACTTTCAACAAGCCTAAAATGTTCAAAATTTCTGAAATTGTCATCCTAAAGTATCATTGAATTAATTTAGTGGTTGCACTGTACTAATGAGCTTGAGGAGCAACTTTCTTTAATTGTATTTGCTTTGCTTGGGGAACTGTATAAAAATTTAGATTCCTTATATTTTGCCAATACCATCCACTTGAAACATAATGCTGTTGTATATAAATCCCTGAATGTGAATTCTGAAACAACCTACATATATTTGTCTGAAATTTATTGAATTTAGTAAAGAGCATAACTAGCTATACGCCCGGCTGTATTTTAGGTAGTGGACAAGTATGCAGATGTTTGTATTATATAATATATTTTATAATTTTTTTTTGGTTTTTTTAAACTATTAAAAAAAAAATAATCAAAAATGTTTTGATTAAATAAATTATTTACGAATCTGTCATTCAAACTGAAAAACTTGGTCTCAATTGGAGTAATCATTCAAAAGTTTGGAACAGCTTTATTTTACAGAATGTCAACATAATCCGTCATTTTATTGGCGAGTTAAAATATCGCCAAGCAAGACTGTGTTTGAAAAGTTATTATGAACGTCATGTTAGACTAAGCATGTAAATAATTGAAAAATATATAGGTAAAATTTAAAAATTACATAAAAAAAAATATCATACAAAGACGAAAGATAGCACATGCCAGCACTGTAATAAATGATAATTAACACTGTAAAAATTGATAAAATTTCCCAACTGTACTAGGGATGGTGAAAATAAATCATAAAAACCCAAGATCAGGCCTGGGCAAACCCCTGGGCCACCTACTTTTTTATGCGGGACTGCACATGTTCTGAAAGTAAGAATTTTGCATACATAGATTTAGATTGCAACTGATTTTACATTTTTCATATTTTATTTTTATAATTTAAGTATTAGTGTGAACCTTGTGTTATATACCATTGTAACTTTGAAGCTATGTTATCTAACAAATGTTGACAAAATGTAAAATCATAAAAACTGGCTCCATCATTAGGGTGAAGACTTCCAGTCCTGCAAAAGATTCCACAAAAATTATTAATTAATACATTTATTATTATTTTAATTTTGTATATTATTTGCTATTTATGTGAATTATAATAAATAATTAATCAATTTGCTATTTATTTGAATTTGATGAGTTAGACTGTAGGGAAAAAGAACATACCTACTTTATAGCCCTGTATATAATATTGTTCTACAGTGCGCGAAAAAAGTATAAGGACAACATATAATTGAATGAAAATATACTTTATTTTCACTTTATCAAAATGAAGTTTTGATATTTCTGACTTATAATATGAAATTATACAATGACATTTACGACACATAAAACAACATATATGAACCTTACAAAAGTTGACCTTATAAAGATTATCACTAAAGAAAATATAGAAAAAAGTATAAGGACATGTTCTAAATTACTTAACATTTCTCTTAATCAAGAAAACTACCTTTGTTTTCAATTACTTTAATAAGTGGAGAGGTCATTGATGCTGAAAGTTTTTTTAAAGTGTCTATGGAAATGTTATTCCAAGCTTGTTTGATGGATAACACAAGATCCTGTTTACACTGATATTGTGTGCCATTTTTATAATCTTCTCAGGCAAGAAGGCACCATAAATTTTCTATTGGATTGAGATCGGCACTCCTCGCTGACCAGTCAAGTAAATTTACTGAATTAGCTTCAAACCAGAGTTTTGCACTCTTAGAAATGTGTATGGAGGCGTTATCCTGATTGAAAATATAATCTCCTGAAGTATTTAGTGAGGTCTTAGGTAACAAATGTTCGCCCAACATAACATATTTATCAGAGTTCATTTTGTAGTTGATAAAGATTATAGGCATGGTTCCGTTTGCTGCAAAAGCACCCCAAATCATTACTGTGCCCCACCGCATTGACGTTTGGAAAAAACTTCTTTGGTTTTATGCAGATTATACCAAAAATAGCAAAAACCATCTGGCCCATCAAGATTGGACTTCTTTTTGTCCGAAAAGATTATATCAATCCATTTTGGACTGAGAGAAATGTATTTTTTTTTAAATTCCTGTCTTCGTTCCTTATGTTTCTTTTCAAGAGGCGAACATGATATTAAATTTCCATACCAAATATTCGGATGTTTATTCAAAATATTTTGAACTGTTTGTGTAGAACATGGTAAGTCCAAATTTCTTCTAACTTCATTTGCAGTTTCTTTTTTCTCACAAGCTCTTCTTATAACCATTCTTTTCTGCCAAAGCGTTAGAATTTCTGGTGTTCTAGTTCATTTTTTCATCCCATACATTCCAGGTTCTTTGCAAAAATTGTAAACTACAGTTTTAGATCTTTTAATTTTTTTTAAAATTTTATGCCCACTCAATCCACATACTTTAAAAGCAAGAATTTTCCCTTTTTCAAGGTCAGACAGATGAGTTCCTTCTGGCATTGTACAAAAATCATGAAGAAATGAGGCAAGTGTGAATTTTGTTTAGAAACCCAGTCTTTATATTTGAAATGGTCATTTTCTGCTTTCAAATATGCAAATTTTACTATAATTTTAGATGAAAAAGCAGTTGTTCTTGCACATTTTTCCAAGATCATATGGGTTTCAAATTTATAAAGTAAATTTATACATATTTATTTTTGAGAAATTTAACTAATTTACATGAAAAAGAACTTTATTTTATCAATATTTTTGTTTAAGAAATTTACATACATTTTCGTCTAAAAGATTTCTAGATTTGAAGAGTTTTTGCTTGTCCTTATACCTTTTTCGCGCACTGTACAAGTAAAAACAATAAAATGCATATTATATAAATATTTAAATAAATTAAAGCATTTATATGTCTATAAAGTGCAAAATATTTACCATTCTTTCTTTTATTCCAATTATGCCTTCTATAGCATCCATTCCAATTAAGGCCAATGTATGCTTTTCTAAATCACTGAGTGGTTTTGCTTTTGAAATACCTCCAACAGTGAGATTAGCTTCTCTTTTAAAAACATTATATCTTTTTTTGGTTTCAGACTTGTAGTCACTTCAACACTGAAAATACAACAATGTTATGTTTAAATCGTCTAAATTTTGCATGGTTTTCCCATAAACAAACATATATACAAATATTAAATGAAAGTATGATATTGATAAATATAGAAATATTAAATTTAAGATATGGGTGGAACAGCAAAAATGATCTATAAAATTCAATATAGATTTACAATAAGATAATTTTACTCCATAAAGAGGACAGATTGACAAAAAAAAGTGACACTATTACTTGAAACAGGCCAACGGCCGTACCGTGCTGAAAACACCGGTTCTCGTTAGATCACCGAAGTGAAGCAGCATCGGGCGCGGTTAGTACTTGGTGGGTGACCACCTCGGAACGCCGCGTGCTGTTGGCCATCTCGGGTGCGGTATCCCCGTGGTTTGCGCGCTAGATTTGCACGCTGCCACAAAATGCCGCCGTGTTCATGCGGAGTACGATCACGTTAAACATGTGGGTCCGTAAGTCCTTCCGAGAGGTTGGTGGTAGGGGAAGGAGGGTACGGTCCCTGTGGATGCCTCCCCCACTGGGTTCCGGTCTAAATTGGGTGGCACTTCCCGGCCGTCCATACAGTTACCTTACACCTTTATGGTAGGTCGGACGGTCTGGGTCTCAACAACAACAACTATTACTTGAAACGTAAGTAATGGTGTCTAAGTTCCATTTATTTGCTGAATTCTTATCACTTATAATATTAAGTTTGTATAAAAGTCCATAAAAATTCGATGAATGAAAAAAATAAATCTATATATACAAAGAAGAAAAGTATGTGTGTATGATCCACAATAACTGGAGAACGGCTGAACCAAATTTCATGAAATTTAACATAGGCCATGTTTCGAGTTTCTACAACCAGTGGTTCTTGAGATATTAGTGAAAAATGACAATTTTTAGTTTGTCTCATCATCACGGGAGAACGGCTGAACCAAATTTAATGAAATTTGGTGGGCAGCTTTGAAATAGCCCTCCACAAATTTAGTCCAAGTTTCGAGTTTCTAAGACCAGGAGTTGACGAGATATTGATGGAAAATGAAACTGTTACCTAGGAGTTCTACTTTATAACTCCATGATTCTCAACAAACAGATTGGAAATAGTTGGTTTAAAACTTGAAAATCAATTAAGTTTTGAGGGAGTTTATTGAACATACTAATCACTTTTGAAAATTGCAGGTTTGAGATATGAATTTAAATGGAAACTTTCACAGGCTTACTCAACAACGAAAAGTATTAAGAAATCACAAGAAAGATCAATCATGTATAAAGTATTGATTATGAAACATTTATGAGAAAGATTATTTCTTATGCAGCTATGACGTATATAATGCAATGATTTTTTTTTTCATACATAATGCAATGAATTTACATCTTGCACAGTGAAAAAACAATATATAAAATTCACGGCCCTATGTGTTCCAGTATAATTTTTATCATAGTTTTGCATGATAAATCCTGAGCAATGCCGGGTAATCACTGCTAATATGCTATATTAAAGACTGAATATCTTTAAAGTTTATAAATATTCCTGAAAGGGAAAATTTGGTTTAAAACCATGTGATTTGAACATCATATTAGTAATACATCCATTGAAATAACGATACATTCTTTAATAATTACATAAATTAAAAAACAATTCTTACTTAAAATAGTTTTATGTGCAATAAACAATATTACAAGTTAAAGTAATACTGACCACACATGCCTCAGAACAACTAATGCATTAGAATCAAAATTTAGTGGAATATCAGGAATGATGAAATATAACAAATTTATTAAGTGAAATGAATCATCATACTATATAAATTTATAAATTAAAAAATAATTAGAAAGTTAACTTACCTTTTGCCATTTATCCAAAGTTTTATTAGCTCCGCCATGAGAATTTAGCAACTCTCATAAAGTTGTGTGAAGTGCCTGGTTGTGTATGTGAGATGCATGTCTGTGAGTCTGTGTATATTTGTGAGTTTATGTTGTATGCAGTGTCTTGTGAAATAGGTTCATGCGTAACTTCTAAAACGTGCTGTTAGATTTCTTTGGCTATGTGAGTGAAAGAATTGGAAAGTAAACCCTTATTTAATTGCAGATTATTTTCCATGAATGAAATAAGGATTTCAAGTTGGCTTTTGCTGACTTTGGTTCTTTTTGAAGCTATGTTAATAAAAATGATGAAACTAAATATAACCAAGAGAAGTAACGAAGTATAAGAACCAGTTGAAATAAAATGACAGCTTGAAACAGACGATTCTAGAAGTACAATGTCCGCTTTTGATTGGTCTAAGTAAGCTCTGCCTTAAAGCCTCGATCACAGTATAGTTTGATGCAGAAAATATTCACGAATTCACTTTACGAAGTGTCCATGGTACAGAAACTACATCTCTTTGGAAACGATGGACTGGAATTACATCGGAATCAGACCGGTGAGAAAACTATTATGATGTGTTGGTGGTAGGGCCCCTGATGATACACTATGACTTTTTTTGGAATCTGATGTTTTTGATGGATGATCAATCTTTTTTGTGGTTTTGCATTTTTCATAATGAGATCTCATTCTTAGAACCTTACTATTTATAAGCTTCCCACACTGTAAAAACTGATGACCTATTACTTTTCCCACATTCTCCCTTAACTTCTTCAAATAACTGCCAAATAGGATCTTTCTTCCTTCCTTCACAATTAAGCTTACTCATACTCATAATTAAATATAATTCAATTTAATCTTGGAAAAGAAGTATGTTCTAAAAACTATTACTAACACACACAACTAAAACTAAACACTATTATACCGGACACATTTCCACACACATTTGGAATGTAAATAAACAATAAACAGGTGCTGCCACTTCAATTAAAGTAAATGTTGAATTTTTTTTCTTCATATTATGGCATTGATATGTTTGAAGAAATTTGAAGAAAGGATCATATTGTAGTATATATATATATAATAATAATAATAATGTATATATATATTCTCCAAACATATCAATGCCATAATATGAAGAAAAAAATTCATCATCATCAACATATACTTTAATTGAAGTGGCAACACCTGTTTATTGCTTATTTACATTCCAAATGTATATGTATATATATAATAATATTATAAAAAGCCAGTTTCATTTTGACCAGTTTAAACCAGTTTTGACCACTGGGCTGGTCAAAATAAAAAAAAGTGGTTTTTTGCCAACCCTGCTTTGTAGTGCATATTTATATCATTTAATTTTCTTATTTTCTCTTTAAGTGAGAGATATTATACCGAAATATTCGTTAGAACTAATAAATATAAAAGGTACCACACACACAAATACTTTATATGTTGACATCCTGATCATAATAACATTTCATACTTTTAATTGCTATATTAAATAAATAAAACATGTGAATTTGCGTACAATCAGTTATGAACTGGTTTACAATATAAATTTTTCTTCTTAATATAATTATTTTCAAACTTTTCAGTTTGACAAGTATAGCTTTGTACTTATTTGGGACATCAAGTAGACTTTTTACATTGAAGAAGGAAATGCAGTTGATTTCTGAAATATGCTTATAATAGTTACGTATGCTTATTTATCATGACTTACACTGTGTTTTACAATGTAGATCAGTTCATTATAATATGAAATGTTCCATATCCTGTGCAGTATTCACGAATATGTACGTGATATACACCATATGAAAACAAATTATAAAAGAAATTTTATATTAATACTTGCATCATTTTAACATGACAGAAAATATGTACCAAAAGTTGAAATATCATACGAACGATATCCATAGCATGCTTCTTTCATTATTATGTAATTTCATCGTAATTTAAAAACATTTTATAATTAATTTCGTGTACATATAAAACAAAAATATTATGTGCAACAAAAAGGCCAGTGTATACATTTTATAGAGTTTTCAGCGAAAAGCAATGGAAACAGGTTTCATTGAAAATGACAAGAATGTCCTTTGCTCCCCAAGATTCCCATGGTAGAAAAGGATTTACGGGGATTTAGCAGG
This sequence comes from Amaurobius ferox, assembly GCA_951213105.1. NCBI lineage: Eukaryota > Metazoa > Arthropoda > Arachnida > Araneae > Amaurobiidae > Amaurobius > Amaurobius ferox. The sequence goes on from OX578136.1 coordinate 113,341,491, forward strand.
GATATCTTGCTCTTCATGTAGAACTCCAGGTGAACATTGATTGACACTCATCTTTCTTTGCCGCTAGTGGCAAAAGGGAGCATGAATTCGAACGAATCTTCCCATTTTGAGAGAGTTTAGATTTTATAACCCAGCAAGCTGAAGTCCACTTGAGCTAGTCCCGGGTCACAGCACATTCTCAAAACTCTTTTATATAAAACAATTTTTTTAAATTTATCATGATGAAATATATAATGAATATTTTAACCAATAAATAAAACCACAAGCCAAAAATAGCAGAACAGTGAGGGCGAGTTTCACAAACCATTTTATTAACAAGTGATTTTAATTTAGTTTGCACATCTACATTAGGGAACCCTTTTAAATTTTAGGCAGATGTAAAAATGATGAAAGACCTTTTAGTACAGTGTGTAAATCTGGGGGCACTTTGGGTTAATGAATATAGTGTGGCAAAGATGCGGTCTGGGATATTTTCAAAACACATCGGTGATTATGGAGAGGGAGAAGATAGTAATGTGGATTGCACTCATTTTCAGCTGCAAATGCAGTAAATTACGAATGGCTAGTAAGGGAGAACTACAGAGGAGCCATAGCTATTGTTGATAGATTTTTCTCATTCCACAGGAGGGACTCTTTAGGGAAAAGTCATTCTAGGCTATCCCAGACTTTGGCCAGTAGTCAGGATTTCGGTAATCCTCAGTTTTTCAAGTTTCATTGTCATGTGGTGACTGGGAATTTTAAGAGTTTTTTCGAGAGGGAAGCTTGTTGAAAGAAGCAATGAACGTTTACAAAAAGATATTTTTTCACTGTCGCGATTTTTAAAATTACATCGCAAAATATGATGCAAAAAATTAATTTTTTACATCACCATTTATGATGCGATACCACTTATTTTGCACCTTACTTTAAAGGTTAATCTAATAACCCACCTGTCTTAATTTATAAAAATATACACAAATCATAAAAGTAATTGCACATCAATATCTTATAATATAATTAAATATTACTGGGTATATTAATTATTTTGTATATTTGGTAAATCGGTAGAATTACCAAATCGGTAGAACCCCCCTCTTTTTTCTAAGAACAAAATTGTGCCAAGTTTATGCATTTCTCTGTGTTTTAAAATTGACTCCCCCCACTCAAGTGACATATATTCAAGTGTTTTAAAATAGGCTCCTCCTACCAAAGTGACGTATTATACAGTTTTATGAACTAGAATTTTGATAAATGATAGTGCAATTCAATTTTAAATCAATATCAAACTTATAACTCGAAACATCGAAAATTTAAAAAAAAAGACAATAATGAGAAAAACTATGAAAATTTAAAAAAACCAATTATACTTTAAATAAATTAAAAAAAAAAGATACTTAGAAAAAAGATTGGACTTTAGCTAAAATTAAGAAAAACCAGAACTTGGAAAATGATTGTATTTTAAAGAAATTTAAGTAAAATCAATACTTCGGAGAACCATTTTAAAAATAAGGGAAAATACAAAAAAAAAAATTCAAAACATGGGACAAATAAATAAAAGAACTAACCTTTATATATAACGGAACACGTTTCATACTGTAATCCAAAAGTATCTACTGATATATCCATATTTTTAATTACATCCACACCGGAACACATTTTCTTGAACACACATGTACATTCAACACTGGAACATGTTTCACACTCGAATCCAATTAAATCTACAAAAATATCTACTGAAAATTTGCTTAAAATATTGATGTACGGGAATTAAGAAAGTTTTAAATATTTATCCGAAAAAAGTTTGTTTGTAGCAACAAATCTTTGCAAAATCGATCAAAAAAGATCTGTAAAAACAATGGGTCAACGAATCCGATAGAAAAAGGTCTGATAAAATAGACAAGACTATTGAAATTATTGAAATGCTTCCTGCCTATTAAAATTCAGATTCCCAAAAGGTCGTGCACTGATTAGATGTCTGTAAAGTCGTGGGCTACCAGATTGGGGAAGTAAAACGAATGAAAGTGTAACCCAGTGAATAGCGCCAACTTGATGCACTTTTTTACTTAAAGAGTGGGGGGTCTATTCTATCGATCATCCGTACATTTTACAAAATTGTTTTAAATCAACCATTTCCTCTTAAATAAGAATATTTAAAAAATACAATAATAAATAAGATTTATTGAATTTTTGCAGACATTGGGAAATTAAAAATATAAAAAAGATTTTTGTGCATTATAAAAATATTGCGTAATGTCAGAATAAAAACTTTTAAAATTGCAGAAACCATATTGAAACACGTGATACTTAAAATATTTTAAAATCAATTTCAAAAAATTTTATAACTCGAAACTTTGAAAATTTAAAAAAGAATAACAATACTTAAATATGAAATTAAAAAAAAAAGAAAAAAAGATTGTACTTAAAAAATGTTGTACTTTAATAAATTTAAAAAATCTATGCTTAGATAAAATGTTGCTACTTTAACGAAATTCAAGAAATAACAGTACTTTGAAAAAATATTGTACTTTAAAGAAATTTAAGAAAATAATGATACTTAGAAAATATATTGAATTTTAACGAAATTTAAAAAAATCTATACTTAGGAAAAGTATTGCACTTTAAATCATAAAATCTTATACAGTTGAGAAATTACACTTTAAATTACTCTCTTTAAAAAAAAAAAAAAGTAAATAACCAAATTGCACAAATGGGTGTTTCCACATTGCAGTCATCAGAGAACAGTCATATCTATGTAAATTTTCTGCTTCTACATTATTTTATCTATTAACATGTGCTATTTTTAATTTTTGTATGATATTCACATTTTTAATGCATTTTTACACACAAAGCAACAACAAAACAAAAATAAAATGGTCGAAAATGAAGATAACAGAAAGCTAAAAGGGATTGCCAGAAAAATATGTACCAAACCTTTTTTTGTGCGGTCTTTTTTCGTATAATTTAATTATTGAACGCACAAGAATTTCCATGTAAATAAATGAAATGTGCAATAGCATACTGCGATGGAATTCTTGCGTAGCAAAGCAAAAATGCATTGATCGCAAATAAACATTGAAGGACATAAAGCGATTTTGAACCAGTTTACCACAAGAAAGTTCGCATATTGTCAGACTACGAAGGATAATGGTTATACGTTTTGAAAAGTTTTGTATGTGTAAAATAAGTACGTATGTAAATAAAATATTTAAAAATGTTCGCATGTGTATTTTCTAAATCAGATTCCAAAAGGTTTGGCAAGATTCCAAGTAGCTGCCAAGCCTCGTGTCTTGATTTCATTTAAAAAAGCAATTCCTAGTTATTTCGTAAGGTTTGGAGTTATTTTCTACGTGACTTTTTTTTTATGAGGTCCCTATTCACCACATAAAAAAAATACTTTTCAATTGTGTTGCGAAAATTATTTTTTATAGATACTCGTGAAATTTTGTGCGATTTCTTTTATGCGGTCCCTATCCACTGCACAAAAATAGGTTTGAGTGTACTTAGAGAAACAGAGGAAATAAAATTTAAGATTATTTATTTGAAATAGAAAGAAATGAATTAATGGTAATTTATGTAATTTACTACGTTATGAAATAAAATTTTTAATTTACTAGATTAGCTATGCATAGTTTAGAAAAACACTAAAATAAAGAATTAAATACTTCAGAAAATATTGTGGCCATAACAGCCCCATCAAAAAACATGTTATTTGTGGGACTTTATAAATATTTCACATTTCACAACACAGAATAAATGAAACAAAAAAGACTAATCTTCAGGACTCCTCATTTGACTCAGAATTATAATAAAATTTCATACTCGACACATTTAAACCAATATTCATTCAACCATGTTTCATAAAACTATACTTACCATGCATTTGCTCCTGTTTACCAGCAGCCATAATCGAACAGAAATCCGCAAGAAAAAAAAAATAATCACGTTACAAAGCGTGTCCAAAATAAATCAAAAAGTTTAATAACATTAAGCACGGTCATCAACGAATAAATGGACGGTTGCTTCACAAAATTGTAGCAATCACAGAACTGTGCAGATGTAATTCATATGTAAGGGTATCAGATTACAATAAAAAGTGATCGCAATTGGAAGGCTTGGTGGTAATTTGCAAATTTAAAGGTGTGGGGGATTAGTCCCCAGATCAATAGTAATTATAATTAAAAAATGGCATAGAAAGAAAAGCTGATGTCTCACAAATGTATACCACACATATATAAATGAAAACACTGCAAATTTAAAATGCTGAACAGTTACAATTTCTGTTCAGGTTATTGTACTATAATTATTACACTTTAAATGTAGGTATAAAATATTAACAGTGTTAATTATTTTGCATATATGCAGTGCATATGAAATATATTTCATTAAATTGTTTTAAATCAAACTGTTTCCTCTTAAATATTAACATTTCAAAATACAACAAATATGCTTTATTGAAACTGTTTAACTTTTGCAGACATTAGAAACTTAAAAAAAAAATGTCAATTTGATCAGATACATAAGAATATTTTTAATTTTGAAAAAAAAATCATGCCTTTTATGCCTGGATATCTGTAGTACTGGAAGTCACCAGCATAATTTAATATCAATCAGTAATCTTGTCATGAAAGATTTCAAGTGCATAAATAACCATAACAAATTCTGAGAATGCATCAGTATTTTTATTAGATATTTATCATGCATGCATTATTCTTTCTTTACAAAGTATTATTTTTACTTATAAACAAAGGAATTATGCATATCTTGCTGTAAATTAAGTCAATCACAAACCTCTTCATTTAATCGCAAAAGAATTTTCTTTTTGTGGAAATAATAGAATCTTTCAAAATAATCCGGATATTTTCTGTATCTTCAACCTTGAATACAGATGATAGTAGAGAATCACTAGCATAATTTTGCTTTACATAACTTTTATATGTATGATGACTTTCATGCCAGAATTCTGCTAACAGTTTTCTATAGCTGTAATCTATAGAACCACTTACAATCTTGGAAGCAATCTCTTTCAATACTGTGTAATACAATACTTCAGGTCTATCATCAGAAGATGATGATATCTGAGTGGGACAGCAAAACATGGACTTTGCTAGTTCCATGAAGAAAGTTTGCCAGGGCCAAACCAAAAAACAGTTAAGCACATAATGTGGATAGTGTCTAAATATTTTTTTTTGTTGTTCTTCATTCAAACTAGAAATAAGGAAGACTGCAATATCTGCAAAACTTTCCCCATCAAATGAATGCCCTATAGGATATATCGCAGCTCTTCCATTACTATGCTCTATCATTGACATTTCTGCATAATACAATAATAGATGGGCGCTTTCTTGAGGGGTTAACTTTTGAAGAAAATATCTGATTGCTATTAGATTAGCAGAGTGCACTGAACGCTGAAATACATACACATTCAAAGAAAAACAAGGAGAAATTCCAAAAGTTCTACAGTAATGACGGACTTCTGGATTCAAAAGATGCAATTTCCATTCCATATGATGGGACCAATATGAGGTTAGAAGTGACTGATGTCGACGAATCTCCTTAAGATTTCTAAATCCTTTAGGTCTCAGTGATCCCTTCAATTGTATCCATAATGTACGAACATAATCTTTTAGGCATGCCTCACAAGCTACGATATAACGCAAATGAATAGGTATGCATTCATCATTTAAATATAGTTTTGCTGTTTTCTTTCTATCAATAGTCCCTTGTGGTGTCCATTGAAATTTAGTAAAATTTATTTTGTAAGAGTCTTCAAACGGATGACATTCTCGCCATTTTATTAACTGCCAACCTATGGCTTCGACGCAACTTAATAATTTCTTTTTTAACAAATTTGGTAGTGAAAGTTTCAATACATACTTCAATACTTCGTTCTCCACCTTTTTCAATTCTTTTTTAACCGTTTCAATAGATGTCTGTAAATCCTCCGTCCCACAGTTTATTTTAGGACATTTTGAAATTAATTTCTGAATATTAGCTTTATTCACCAATGAAATTGCTATTTTGACGAGTGTTCTGTGCTGGAGTGATTGCACGCAAGAAAAATTCATTGTCATGTTAATCGTTTAGGATGGTTTGAAAAAAGCTTTTATTCCTTAACACTAAAAATCACAGAGTAATATACTTTATCAAACACAGAGTAATATACTTTATAAATCACAGAGTAATATACTTTAAGAGTAGTATAATTTATAATATACTCGGCTGAAAATAATCTACACAATACGCTGTTTAAAATAAAATGTATATTTCTCTCGTATTGCACCACCGAGACTCGAGAATAAAAACTATACTATACTAGTGTGGCCAGTTTGTATAAAGAAAAAATTGCAGTTAAGCTGGCAGTGAGATTTTATGGCCTATTATATCAAACAAATCTACAGGTATAGGGACATATATTGATACGGGGTGTAAGGATTGAGTATGGGCGGTACCCGGGGGCGGGCCATCGTGACGTCAACCGAAACGTCAGGAGGAGCCTTAACTTCTTCAATGACGATTTTATCGAAGTGACTGCTGCAACATCCCCTCGTGACCACAACGATTCGTGGCAACCAATCACAGACATCCTACCAAAAAATCCGTAACCTCCTACTATCGCTTTAGTTTCTGATAGTATTTTGTGGTTTTGGTTTCTGGAAGGATTTCAACCTTTTCAGAGTCGAATTCTCTACTGTGTTTTTCTTTTCTATAAATATCTTGTCAATAGAATGAAAATGTTTAAAATAATATTTTTTATTTTCAGGTGGATTGTATCGATCTTCATAAACCAATGTGTATTTGTAAGTAAAATATTTTTTTCTATACCATGTAGTAACTATCTGTAGAATATTATATTTATTATGAACTGAAAATATTTATTTTAAAATGTAAGGTTAAGTTTCAAATTTTACAAATTATGTACTCTTTACGTATCAAGAACAAACACCTTGATACGTAGAAAAGCCTTGATAAGTAGGATTTGCAAAATTGTTTTAAAAATAACATTTACTTTTGTACCTTTTCTATTTTGTTTACTATAATTTTTCTTTATATTTCTTTAAAATATATGTATTACTAGTAGCATACTCATTCTTCGTACGGAATATATGCAGTATAAAGAATCTTGGAATTCATAATGTGCAAATTTCTATAGTATTCTAAATGACATTGTTATTCTAAACATTCTATTAAAATATTTAAATTATGCTTTTAAAAAGAAGTTTTAGAATCTGTTCTCGCTGTACAATATCATCTTCACAGGTAGATCTGAAAAATAAAACATTCTCATCCCTTTTCTAAACAAATTTACAGAGAATATGAAATTCAATTAATATATGCTAAAATAAAAATACTAAATGTATCTGTATTGAGAAGATATACCTATGCTACTTATATTTTTGTTGATTAGCAGATTATATCAATGTATTAGAAAATAAGCCCTAACTATAATATATGGATTTGCGAATATCAATAGGCCCTATAAATTTTTAAACCCTAAGTCCATAATGGATATAATATAATCAAAAATGCAATCCCTATAAAATTTATTTATATACATTTCTTCATTATTTAAATCAAAAAAAATATTTACCGCTGTATTAACTCATTGGGCTTAATTCCATTGCTTAGCAACATCATATTCTTTTTTAAATATAATCTCATTGGGTTTAATAATTCCATTGTTTAGCAAAATGTTATTCGTTTTCAAATATAAACTCATTGGTTTTAATTCTGTTCTTTAGCAACATATTATTCTTTTTCAAATATAAACTCATTGGGTTTAATTCCGTTGCTTAACAACATATCATTTTTTTTTTTTTCAAATACCTTTGCGGAACAAATATTGTCTGCATAATGCTATCTCAATGAAAGGTTTAATAGTATGGATTTAATTATTATCTCAATAACCCCAGGTCCTAGAAACATGAAGCACGGAATAAATTTTAAGTGGGGTAATAAATTTTAAGTTACTTCAAGTATGTCCCGAAAATGTTATCAAATTCAGTACAGCTGTTCTGTGATGATGAGACAAACATATACACAAATAAACAGACAGATTTTCAATTTTATGTATATATAAAAGACTAACAAAAAGTATTTCATTTAAAATCTAAAGTTGGTTTTCAAATTTGACAAATCTCAGAATCTATTCAAGAACACTTATTTTCAAAATTTTTAATTATTTATTGTTTTAACCAATTTAAAACCAACTGTTATTAGGTGGGTTACTTTTTTAATTATTAACAAGTGCATTCCTATGATGGGCTAAACTTATATGGTTCTAATAATAATAAGAGTCCAATATTCAGCTTCACAATTGTCACATGTTAAATATTTTCTCTTTCATATATTATATAGATTGTATGTATATATTTATTATGTTGAGTTATTTTTGTATTACTAGTAAGTCATGGAATGTATGATGTAAGTTAATTTTTCTGCTTTGTTACCAATAGGATAATTCTTTTTGTGAAAGCGAGTTTGAAACAAACTGTTATTAATTAGATGTGTTTATTTAATTTATTTAAACTGTTCTACAGAGGATAGGGAAAATTGTAAGTAATACATGAATAAAAACATACTTTAATCAAAACTTCTATCATACTTCTAACGAGATGCACTTGTGCATTGCTAGTTATATCCGTGTTGGTGAATTGTAGTAAACTTCATTTAATAATCTTTTTACTTTTGACAGAAATCATTTGTAGTGGGAAACATTCCCAGCAATCTTTAAGAAATTATCTTCTGCCGCCATTGTTACGTAATGGTTCAATGAAACATTGCTGTAATTACTTTTTTTATACTATAATCTTTTGTATGAGAAATTGTTATGAGGTTATTGTTATTATCAGAAAATACCGATATGTTGGTGAAAGCAATACTCTGTATTGAATATCAGACAAAATGTATAATTACGCATCTTGTGTGCATAAAAATACCCTTGTACTCCTCAAAGTTTTACCAGTGTGTAAGCATACTCATAATATTTTTAGCAATAAAATGTAATTTTTTTTTAATGAATTTTAATTTATATGTATACCAGAACAAAATATCCAGCATTGCCTCGGTCGTAAATAAGTACCTGCCATTTAAATAATACATGTACAGATGACACTACTCAATTTTCTTCAAATCTGTCGCCAAATTCCTGCACAAAGCAAAAAAATACACAATCTCTGCAAAGCAACACAATAAATAAAAGATTCAAAACCTCTATTGAAGTGCAGTAGTCGCAGAAGAGAAAAATATCGATACTAGGGTTGCACCAATTAATTCCTCCTTTTTTCTATTGTCCAACTCCTTGTATTTTCTAATATCGGACCCTGATACTGACATTTATACCAATTAATTTTTTATATTCATAGTTTTTAATTCATAAACATTTAATGCTTTTTTAATTTATTGCATAAAAATTATTTGAAAAATTTAAATATTCAGAAATAAAAATATTTTTAAATAGTTTTATTTAGGAGTCTGTGTATTTTTCCGACTCCAACTGTATAGCCCTGATTGATACGCAGCTAACTTTGCATTTAAACGAGAGAGTATGGTCTGAATATAGGCAGCTGTTAGATTATATCGATAACTGGATATCAACTGATTTTCATCTTTAAAAGTTCATCATTTTTAAACTAATTTGAATTTTCAAAAAATGAGGTGTACTTTTTGGGGATCCTGAAGTATCCATGTACCAAACTTCATGACCATACAACACCTACATTTCCTGCTACAGACCACATGCACACACAGACATCCTCCTTTATTATGTAAGATATATTTTTTATTTTTAACCCTACCATATGCTATTCTGTTAGAAGTTTGCTACAACAAAATTTGCATTGATTCGTCAATAAACCTATTTTAATCTTCAATATACTACCATTCAGTTGTTTTTCCTTAGCACGTTTGTGTGATAAATTTGGATTACTAAATAATGCTATGCAATCTTATTATATATAAATATAATTACTTTTTACTGTTTTTCAAGCAGTATAAATAAATATATTTTGTTAATAAATATATTAATAAAAATTAGCTATCTATATTTAAATATCTGTATTTGTGGATAAAATTCTTTATTAAGAAAATGCCATAAAAGAGTAGTCATTCAATAAAAGCAGGAAAATATATGTAGTTGCATGCTAGAAGTATTGTCATTTATAGAAAAACATGCAAAAATGATATATAAATGTACTTGAGTTAGTAATATTCATATTTTTATATTTATTTAGGCAGTATCAATGTGGGCAGATCTGACATACCTCATGCATTGGATTGCTGTAAAAGGTGACTTTTTGTCATTTGTTTTTCTGATATACTGTTTTTGGATTTTCTTAAAATCTTTAGTTAATGTAGTTATTTACTTTAATTGGTCTATTCCTGTTTTGTACGGGGGAGGGCTAGATTGTGAAATAAAAACTAACCAGTGTTTTGAGACTTATAGTGAAGTTTTGAAAATTGTAAATCAGTTCTGTTGTAAAAATTATCATCCCATAAGGATTCATCGCTCTAAGATTTTTCAGCCTGATAACCCAGATTATTATTACTTGTCTGTTACTTATACATGTGTTCATAGTGGTAAATACAAAGCAAGGGGAAAAGGCATTCGACCAATTCAATATAGTCTTTGCAATGATTGCCCATTTAAAATTAAAGTTAGATTAATGAGAAAACCCCATTTACACTACAAAATAACCCAAGTTGTTTTGCAACATAATCATAAAATTGGCCCAATGGACTATAGTTTATATCCTAAACAACGATTATTAACTGCTGAGGAAAAATGTAGTGTTAAAGATATGATAAAATGTAATGTTTCTACTAAAGATCTAAAGAATTATATTCAGAATAATACTGGAAAAATTATTACTTCATCTGATGTAAATAACTTGAGACAAAACTTAACAGGTACTCTTAATAGTCATATGAAAAATAGTGATATTTTAATTGAACAGTTAAACAATTTGATAAAAGATGACAAAAACTGCAATATTCATCTGGAAACTGATGAAAATCATGTTTTCCGCTTCCTTTTAATTCAAACTAAAGTAATGAGATTATTAGCAGAACAGTTTCCTAGTGTTTTATTTTTTGATGCAACTTATAAAGTTAATATTGAAGGCTTTCCTCTTTATTCTATTTTGTGTGAGGATGGTCATGGTCGAGGTAGACCAATATGTTATATTTTTGTTTTAAATGAAAAGAGAAGCACGGTTAAACCTGCAATTCAAAAATTCATTGACTTGAATCCTTCAATATTACAATCATGTAAAATTATTGTTACGGATAAAGATTTAAAAGAAATGCATATAATTAAGGAGCTTTTTCCAAATGTGATCAATATTTTGTGCATTTTTTATGTACTAAAATATTTGCGTCTCAAAATTTCTTCTTTGGATATTAATAAATTGCTAAAGGAAACTATCATACGTATTGTAAAACAGATAGTGTATTCTAACACTGAAAAGCAGTATTATCAAAATTTAGAAACCCTTAAAATGTCTTGTCCTCTCAACTTCTATCATTATTTCATCACTAACTGGGATAGTTGTAAGGAAAAATTTGTTTTAGCATATACAAAGCACTATGAACATCTAGGTAATAGAACAAATAATAGAATAGAAAGCCATAATCAAAAAATAAAACCATATCTTAAGCCAGAAATGCACTTGTGTGTTGCCATTAGAGAAATTCGAAAATATATAAAAAATGTCTCAAATTCTATAATTCATTCATCTTTCAAAGAAATGAAAGTTATGTCTAGTCAAAATTCATCAGAACTGAACTCTAAAATTGGCTCCATTTGTACACATAAGTCCTACGAATTAATATGTTCGGAAATTCAAAAATTTAAGGATGGTACTTATTTAATTGAACAAAATGAAGATAAATCTTATCACGTTTTCCATAAGACTCAGGGCTATTTGATTAATGAGTGCATAAATTCTTGTTCTTGTTCATATAATAAACAGTTTCTTTTGCCTTGTGAACATTTATTTGCTGCACGCTGTGGGCTAGGTCAACAGTTATTTTCTGAAGATATGGTTGATAAAAGGTGGCGTAAGGATAATTGTTTGGGTTACACACAAGCACCTTCTTTTCCTGCACAAGTAACTAAACAAACAGTTGCTTCTCCAGGAGTGCCTCTTACAGGCCAACAAAAATTTGCTTATGCTCGTATTCACACTGATAAACTTGCAACTATGTTGTCACAGTGTGGAACACAGGAGTATGAAAGAAAGCTTAAAATGTTGTCTGAACTTACTCGAGCATGGGAGTGTGATGAAAAAATTGTTATTTGCAAAGAAAGTAGTGGAAATTTATATAAATATGTTAGTGATCTTAATTTCCAATCAAATAATACTGAATTTAATGGGAATTTAAAAGCAGAACAGGTTTCCACAAGCAAAGTACAAAATCCTTGTTATCTCCTACCCACCTCAAAATCAAATTTAGATGCTGATTGTGCTAGTTGCCAAAATGTGGATTATTTTTCTAAAAGAGAAATAATTATTCCTTCAGTTAAACACAGACGTGGTAGGGCTAAAAATGCATTTTCTTCCTTTAATGTGCCCACAAAGCATACAAAAAGTAATCTGCAAGTTAATAAAAGTTTATTTAATCAGTTTGTTAAACTTGCTAATTTCAATAATAATAATGTAGAAGTAAATCAATATAATTATAAGCATAATTTAAATAACAATGATATAAAAGATATTGTTTCTCAGCATATGCTAAATGATAATGTAATAAATGCTGGTCAAAATTTAATCAAGATGAGGTTTCCCAAAACTAATGGTTTACAAGATGTTTTACTAGGCTCCATGTTACGGTTCCAAATTGTTAAGTCAGAATTTGTTCAGGTTCTTCATTGCGGTAGATTTCCCCATTGGATTTCAGTTAGTACATTAGGTGCACCTCCTGCTACTGTCCATGTTTATAATTCTTTAAATCAAGCTGTTCCTGATGATATAATTCCCCAAATATGTAACATTATGAATGTTCAATCATCGCACCTTAGTATAATATCAAAATCAATGCAAATTCAAGGGAATGGTGTGGATTGTGGTCTATTCGCATTAGCAAGCATTGTAACATTGTTAAATGGAGAAGATCCTTCACTAACAAGCTATGATACGAGTTGCATGCGAACACATTTCCTCTCTTCTTTAGAAAAAGGTTATCTTCAAAATTTCCCTACTTTAAATGATGCTAATACTTCTAGGAGCTTAGAACGACTGCAGCGTTTTGAATTGCCTTTGCTGACAACCCAAAATAATAAATATAATTTAAAAACTTGATTTCAGTGTAAGAATTGTAAAAAGTGGTACTGTAAAAATCATTAGTATTTTTCATTATTTCACATGAATGTATTTTCTAATTAATGAAAAAACAGTCTAATTTAAAAAAATGTGCAATGATAGAAAAAAAGCAAATGCCAGCTTAACGAGCCACTACTTTTAATACTCTGCATAACTCTCCCATCTTAAAACCTGTTCGTAAAATATAATGTAACTTTTGAATCAAGCATCGTTCAAACATGAGACAAAACTATTTTAATAGAGCTTTGCAACAGCTTTTAAAGGCGACTTAAATAAATTTCAGTGAAGTTAAAAGTAAAAAAAACATTTGGCCAAGCTACAGAGGGGTTTAATTGAAGGATTTGGAGTTTGATTTATCTAATTATTATAAGCTAACTTAGAATCCTTTGTAAATTGAATTTAAAAAAATTGAAATTTCTAATTATAATTTGCAAAACAAAACTTCAGACATCTTTTATTAATCTTCTAACTTTAAATCATGTTACTTTCAAATGCTGATATGCTTCTAATGTCTCAGCTGAGGATCCGTAAAGCACCCAATTTCAGGCTTGGCATGCTTAACATGTACTTAAGGCTTGATAACCAAAAAGCAGCCCAATTGAAATTTGACATTTGGTTTGGGATCCATAAAGCACCCAATTAAATTGGACATTTGGCTTGGGATCCATAAGTAACCCAATTTTAGGCTTGGTATCCTTAACTAAGAATCCACTTAAGGCTTGGGAACCAAAACCCAATTAAAATTGAACTTGTACATAATCTAAAATAAATGATAAATAAATTGTAAATGATGACTTTTTCATAAATGATGACTTTTTCATAAATGATTTGTGTATATCAAAAACAAGAATCCAAGTATACCTACATGGAATGAAATTTGTTTATTTTTGAAAAATTTTACCAAATTGACTCAAATTCATTATCTTGGAAATGTAAGTTTTATATGATAATTCCTGTTGCTCTGGTGGAATTAATATTAAAGAGTAAATTTTACCAGACTAGATTTTGTTAGGGGTCTAAGGGATCAATCAAGTACTTAAATTTTGTTTTAAGAGGGGGTAGTATTGTTTCATAGTTTCATTTGAGGGTCCTTTAATTATTAATATTGATTGGGAGACAGTGTCATGGTCAGCATAATATTAGGAATGTAACCGCTGTGAGTTAGTGAATCAGATGAAATCATTTATATAATTTCATGCAACCCTTTCCTTTCATTCTGATAATGATTGTGAGATCTCGACCATTATCAGAATATGATGATTATAAATAAAAATGTTGATTCATGCTCCAGATATTAAATCATTATAATGTTTGTAATTAAATGATTATCATGCAATTAAATGATTATATGTAAATATTTTTAATAACTGATCTTGATGTAAATAAATGATTTTATGAGATTGTATATGAATGCCATTTTGTACATGAAATATTAATCTTAGTTATATAACCCTGGCTATTTCCCTGGTTAAAGATTTTATATTTTGCTGCCTAAAGCGAACAATAATGAGCCTCTTTGGCAAAGGTGAAACCCTCCCTTTGTGGATGATAGAGAACAAATTAATTTAATTTTTAGAAAATCTTTGTTAATTCTATGGTTTATATTTTGCTGCCTAAACCGGGCAACAATGAGCCTCTTTGGCAGAGGTGAAACCCCCCTTTGTGGATAATAGAGAACAAATTAGTTTAATATTTAGAAAATCAATTAAAAGTGATCATTTAAACATTGTCTTGTGCATGTATATAGCAAATATTAGTGTACATTTTCTAATTTGTTCTCGGGGACTCGCAAGCCATGGCAAGCAATTAAAATGTTTTTGTCTACTCATGGTTCTAAGATAATTTGAAACATTTTCTAATGAATGCTATATTTTCTGTATGATTTAAAAAATATACACACTTTATTTAAAATGAACAAATGATAGTTCTAGAATTTCTTGGATGCTTTTGTTCATTAAAAGAATGAAAATGGATCCGCTAAGATATAGGTTTGCTTAAATCATACGAAACAAAGAATGGGACAATTCTCATGAAAGGTAGAGTGCTGTAAGAAACAGGCAACATGAAGAATGAGTAAAATGATCAGTTTAATAAGTTTTTTTATTAATACAGATGTATATCAATTGAAAGTTATGTGATTGTAAGACTTAAACAACATTGGAGTTGAGCTTTTAAATTTATTGATATAACCATAAATTCATAATTGGCAGATTAATTGAGAAAGTTCAGTGAGAATGGGACGTTAATGTAAAGGAATATAAAAATTGGAAATTTAAAGGGGCTTAGTTTATATATTCTGTTATAAATGGTTTTGTGATTTCTTGCCTGTATTTTTAGCAGTTCACCCACTTAGTTAAGATATATTTTGTATATAGAGTAGTTTCTTACAAAAAAATGGAAAACTCAATAAAATAATAGTATACATTTGTATAGGCTTAACTTTAAGAAAATATTTAGCTATGCACAAGATTGATTATTATTTTATTTATTTATTTTTTTATTTATTTCCAATGGCGGGTACAAAAGACAAACTGAAGACAAACAACAGAACAAGAGAACAGTAACAAAAA
The DNA here is from genome assembly GCA_951213105.1 of Amaurobius ferox. Taxonomy (NCBI): domain Eukaryota; kingdom Metazoa; phylum Arthropoda; class Arachnida; order Araneae; family Amaurobiidae; genus Amaurobius; species Amaurobius ferox. Next base: position 113,357,359 of record OX578136.1, read on the forward strand.
GCAATAGAAGAAAGTCTATGGGCCCATTCGGTCCTTGCTTCTCAGTAGCGTTCCCACATAGGTGCAGCGGAGAGCACAGGACAGCGTTGCAGGTGAGAATAGTCCATGGGTTCCCGAAGGCTGCAGAGCATGCAGCAGGGGTTGTCAAGTATATTTATGCGATGTAAATGTCCGGAAAGACAGTCATGACCAGTAGCGAGACGGAATTCTGCTACGGCTTTCTTCCTAGGTTAGTCAGAAATATTTGAGATGTTTTTCCACCAGGGTTTGTGGGAATTCTTTTCTGAAAGCTCTTTTTCCAAATTATTCTTAAAAATCGATTTAATAATTGACTTTACATTATGATAAGGGATTTCATCAATATTAGTTTGAATAATCGCTGACCCTTTTTTGGCCAGTCGATCTGCTTTTTCGTTACCCTCTACACCGCAGTGAACTGGAATCCACTGCAGGCAAATAATCTTATTCTTGTGGGATAAAAAACTCAGGAGCGATTGGAAATTCTTAATGACTGCAGAGCACGGGGCTCTCGTAGAATTAATTGCCTGCAAGGCAGCTCTTTAGTCGAACAAAATTACCACTCTGGGAAAACGATCTAAGTGACACTGTAGCTGAGAGAGGGCAATACGTATGGCCTCAATTTCGCCATCAAAAGAAGTTCTATATATCCCCACTGGGGAATAGATAGCAAAGGAGTCACAGTAGACACCTGCTCCAGAATTAATGCTGTTATTTACACGATATCCGTCAGTATAAATCCGGAGCCAATCACTTTCAGGATATAAAGTGGTAATAGTCTCATAAGCCAGAATCCGCAATATCAAGTCATTTGTGTTGCTTTTAAGGACAGGCTGAATAAGTTCAGTACAGACACGAAATCCCTTGTTTGCACTTGGATCAAGATCAATTATTTATTACCGAAGTTTCTTAATTCACAGCCAGATACCATAATTTATATGTATTCTTAAAGTTTCTTAATTCACAGCCAGATACCATAATTTATATGTATTCTAATTGTTGAGTATAAGTAGTTCTAAAGTGCTTTATTTTAACTAAAGATATAAAGTGATAATAATTCTGGTTTAATTTATTACAGGGATTTAAAGTTTGTATAGAGTCCAATTCTGTATTTTGAAGGGACTGAAAAATATGTTGCTGATTGACAGACACATGCATCCTTCCATCTCTTAAGATTGTGAAGAACCTAAGGTATACATGTTTTTTACACAACTTAATTTTGATGGTTGACATTTACTGTTTCTAGTGTATATGCTGCAATCAAGTAGTGACTCCTATCTATAGACATCATTGCTATGCATCAGCATAGCAAGTGCATTTATCACCCACATAGCAGGTGTTTATTTAGGACGTATGCAGGCTATAAAACCAAGTACATACAGTACATGATCTATTATCATGACTGCTTGGGACTTCAGGCATTCTGGATGAATGGTTTTTCCCTAATTCGGAACACTTTTTCTAAAACTTACTGAAGTGGACTAAAATGTTGTTATAGAAAATTATAATTCATTTTAAAACATAAATGTATTAAATAAAGCTTTTTTACAATCTATATGGAAAAATATACTCTGTTAACTAACATACAAATTAAATGCTCGGTGTTTCCAGCATCTTGCCCTGGTTTCTCAGCACGTTCTTGGACTTGGTCCTTGGCATCCTGTAAGGTCTCATTCTCGTGGTCCTCCATCATCTCCGACCAGTCTATTTTCCTCTTATCCTTGTTGCTAGCTGGCAGTGCTTTTACTTCCTTGGTAGCTATGGCACATTGTCTCTCTCTCTCGAGCATTTCCAAACGAATTGTCTGATAAAGATTTTGATCTGGCCTCTTTTGCTTCTTATTAAGCACAAGAAGTCACAAGCAATGGATTATCGTCTGCTTTGCCCGACATGCTCAACTGTAACTCAGTATTACATGTCCAAGCGAAAGCATAAAATTCTCCACGTGGTAGGGTATCAGCAGCATCCCGAAAACAGGTCCGTACACCACGGCGTCGCAGCTCCGAATTAAAGAAGGTGTTGTTTGCTTTTATTTAATATTATTTGAAAAAACAGGTGCGTAGAGCAAACATTATATGAAGATAATTTAGTAGCTCATTTACTAGTGCTATTACCGTATGAAATATCACAATTAATTGCACGGGAACCTGATGAAGTAGCAAATAACTATGACCATGTCGAGAATTTATTATTTAAGATGTTTAGAATATTATTTTAGATGAAGCTGTATCTTTCTATGAACTTGCAGACAAATTAGATGAGTACAAAAGTGTTAGAAGGGTAGAAGAATTGCATGGTCAGTTCAACACCATCAGTATTTTGAATATACTAGGAAAAATAACCAAACAAGTAAATTCCATGTATCAAAAGAAGTAAAAGAAATTCAAACAGTAAAAGAATGAGATAGGAAAAAACTGGCTGGTCCTGATACTTGTTACAGCTATTATGAAGAAGGACATTTTTCACATGACTGTATAAAAACTAAATGTCTAAAATATTGCATAAGTGTAAAAAGGAAGTTCATGCTACTAAAGATTCAACTGAAATTAGATATTCAACTTCTTTATGTGTTTCGAATATTATACCTCTACATCAACCATTTAAATTCATAAGTGTTAATGGGTTAAATTTAATTTCATCGTCGTTTTCAATGTCATGAAAAAAACTATGAAAATTTGCGAAAATTCTTCTTGAAACTCAGGGAATTTCATTGCCAAGTTTGAGTATGAACCCTTTTAAAAGTTTTATTATAACTCCTATTTTTTAAGAAAAGAAAGAAAGGCTCATTTTTTAATGGTTTATATTTAGCTGCTTAAAGCGGGCAACAATGAACCTCTTTGGCAGAGGTGAAACCCCCCTTTGTGGATAATAGAGAACAAATTAGTTTAATTTTTAAAAAATCAATAAAAAGTAATCATTTAAACATTACCTTGAGCATGTATATAACAAATATTAGAGTAAATTTTCTAATTTGTTCTCGGGGACTCGCAAGCCATAGCAAACAATTGAAATGCTATTCATGGTTCTAAGATAATTTGAAACATTTTCTAATCAATGCTATATTTATTGTATGATTTAAAAAATACTGTTGCGCACACTTTATATAAAATGTGCTCAACATGAAATATTAATAACGCCAAGTAGTACCACATGCCACACTATAGCAGGCGCATATTTTTAGTATGGATAAACTGTATTTTAATATTTTTTGTTAGTGATAGGCCACATGGAATGCATCATGTTAATGCAAGTTAAGATTTTGCAACTTACTGTCATTAAAGTTGAAGCTTCCAAAACTTCCTTCCATAAAGAAGTATGTGCCCCTACATTTATTGTGATTTATTTTTAAAGCTTAATATCATTCTAGTATTTTAAAAACGAAACATTTTCATTGTAGTAATAGTTTCATTTCAATGGTAGTCTAACCCTACATCACAATGCCTACATTATTTTTCTCATTTCATTAAGTAGGCATTGTATCATTATCACCAGAAGAAGGATTAGTCTAAAACTGTACAATAAGCTATATTGAGAGGGGGAGATCACATTCACAACTTTTATTACATTATATTATTATACTTGTTCTTCTTTATTATTAGTTATTGTTGTTCATCTTATACAGTGTCTAATTTATAAATTTAACTTTCTCATAGAAAATAGAACGGTTTCTTATATTAAACTTTCTTATATGTGAAGGAAAAAACATAGTATAATATTGGGTTTGGTACTATCCATAGTTTTAAGCATCCACTAGGAATCTTGAAACATATTTTCCTGTTGCGGAAACCTACTATAATTTCATTTTCTTAAAACTTTTAATGATAATTTTTTGCGAAATTGCACATGCTTGTCCCCAAGAATGGGCGACAATGCTCGAAGAATAATCTTTTACTTCCACTCGATTGTGACAGCAGCCGTATTAAATTCTAGAGTAATATTGCATAGAATTTTGTTTAAAATTGTACCACTTTACAATAGTTAAGGAAAGTGAAAAACACAATTATATTATTCATTTTTGATGCATATATTTATTATCCCTCAACTGTGTCATGCATTTAATTATTGTTAATATGGATGGAAATTCAAAAGTAATATGTCTTCTGTTAGCATAAGCGTGTTTCGCATGTACATTTTATTTTCAAATGTTGTAAAAAAGTATTTTATCTGAAAATGTGAATATTTCATTGCATTTTATAGCTCTGATTGTGAGCTTAATCTCCTTTTAAGAGTTAAAACAGGCCTCAGGGAAAACCTGACATTTTGAGGGAATTTAAATTCGGCAGAAAATTCCAGGGAAAGCTCATGAAAAATTGTAATTTTTCTTTAAAAACCTGGAAGAATTCCATTTGAGTCTGAAAAAAACCATTGTTTTGTCATTTTAAAAATTTCAAACTATTTTTAGGATTGTTTTACCTTATTATAATTGAAACTAAAATTTTGATTTCATGCTTTTATCATCAAATTTGCTAATTTTTCATTTTAAATTTTTCTATGTGTTACTAAATTTAAATTCATTTCACTAAATGAAAATATTATACACTACAAAATGTTATAATTCAGATGGTGAAAGTTTGTGAAAATTCTTCTAGAAAACTCAGGAAATTTCATTAAGTTTTAGGATAAACTCTTTTAAAAGTTTTATTATAACTCCTATTTTCCTTATGAAAGAAAGAAGTGCTGCATTTTTAATTCTATGGTTTATATTTTGCTGCTTAAAGCGAGCAACAATGAGCCTCTTTGGCAGAGGTGAAACCCCCCTTTGTGGATAATAGAGAACAAATTAATTTTAATTTTTAGAAAATCATTAAAAAGTAATCATTTAAACACTGCCTTGAGCATGTATGTAACAAATATTAGCATAAATTTTCTAATTTGTTCTCGGGGACTCGCAAGCCATGGCAAGCAATTAAAATGTTTTTGTCTACTAATGGTTCTAAGATAATTTGAAACATTTTCTAATGAATGCTATATTTTCTGTATGATTTAAAAAATACTGCTGTGTGCACTTTATTCAAAATGAACTAGATAACTCTAGAATTTTTTGGATGCTTTTGTTCATTAAAAGAAGTAAAATGAATCCACTAAGACATAGGTTAGCTTAAATCATACAAAACAAAGAATGGAACAATTCTCATGAAAGGTGGAGTGCTGCAAGAAACAGGCAACATGAAGAATGAGTAAGATTAGTTTAATACATTTTTTTATTAATACAGATGTATATCAATATAATTAAGATTGGTATCACGTCTGCATTCAATAGATAAAATCAATGACAAAGCGTTTTATAAAAAATGAAATGTCTTATTTAACACATCCTAAAAGACGTACAAAACATATATTAAAAACTGCCAGAGTACTTTCGGACGTATATACACCCTTCATCAGTGGCTACATGATTAGTAAAAACATGGAATGTTTATAGAGAGACCAATCAATTTGTAATTTTGATACTGTTCAAATTTTAAGTTATGCTTGGCAACTCATTCTCGACTCTATGCAATTCAAACCTCTTAAAAGTTATTTGTGACATCATTCTCAGGAACATCATGCTTGACGTTTTTCTAAAATTTGTATTAGTTCTTTTCTTGTAATATTTTAAAATTCGTAAGCGTTTAAACTTATTTTGTAATTTCCATTAATATTTCTTGTATTATTTTTAGTAAGTTCATTTACCATTTTATATTTTATGCAAATTTGCTTTAAACTGGTCTCTATATATATAAACATTCCATGTTTTTACTATTCATGTAGCCACTGACGAAGGGCGTATATACGCCCGAAAGCTCTCTGGCAGTTTTTAATATATGTTTTGTACGTCTTTTAGAATGTGTTAAATAAAAGGCATTTCGTTTTTTAAAACGCTTTGTCCTTGAGTATATCAATATTTTTGTTTTATGCTTTCCACTGCTGCATAAAAAAAATATATTTTATTATTATCTAAAATTTTACTATTCATTGTTTAATCATATTTATAATTTGTTTTTTATGAGCAAAATATTTTTATGTTTTACATGAAAATAAATTTATGTTCATGCTTGTAATTATGTGCATACAATAATAAAATGAATACTTCATACTTAGATCTCTTAAGTTTTTAAAATATAATTTTAAAATATTTATTCTAATTGTTAAGTATAAGCAGGTCTGAAGTGCTTTATTTTAAAATGATATATAAAGGGATAATAATTTTGGCTTAATTTATTACAGGGATTTAAAGTTTGTATAGAGTCCAATTCTATATTTTGAAGGGACTGAAAAATCTATTACTGACAGACAGAAACATCCTTCCATTTCTTAAGATTGTGAAGAAGCTAAGGTATGCATGCTTTTTATATAACTACACACAACTCTTTTTTTACACTGTAGATACGTTTCTCAGAAATTTGTGTAAAAAAAGATAAGTTTCTTATAATAAAATTAAGAATACATTCCATGTTATCCCAAAACCGTGTAAGATAAAATAAAGAACTATATTTAGTTTAAAAACTGCTTAAAAACTTCTAAAGAAATGGCTTGCCTTTTACGAATCTTTGAAGCTTTCGATATTTTGTTAAATGTTATCTAGGGTAAAAATGTTATCTAGATAAAAATATAATTTTTCACTTCTTAAGGTCAGAAATGTTCAAATACACAATTGATAGCACTGTGTATGGCTGATAACATGAACAATTGATTAAATATTGTGAACTAATAAACTTCAACAATTTAATGATGTTATGTAAATGTCATACAAAATGGAAAGGTAAGAGTTATCGAATAAGGGGATTCCCCAGTAGTTACTGGGGAATCCCCTTATTTGATAACATTGTAGCAGTGCTGCCTAATTATTTAAGTGTGGTAAAAACATGAAATTTTTTTATACATTGGTACCAAAGAGTGCAATTTATACTAGACCGCTGATAGTCATGTATATAAGACAATGACTTTGAAATTGTGTTAGATAAAAAAAAAATTATCAAAAAGGAATACTTTTTAGAACCGTCTAACTTTAAATTCGTGTAAAAAAAGAGTTGGGTGTATTAATTTTGGTGGCTGACATTTACTGTTCCTAGTGGATATGCTGTGAATTAAAAATCCTTAATTTGTGATTAAAAAGTGTATGTGTGGAGTGGGTAATTTTAAGTAAATGTTAAATGTTGATATGCTTGCTCTTAAAAGTAAATGCCTGTATATGGGACTTTGTGCGGTAAACTGTTCCATATGTATAATAGATGCTAAGTAAATTTTTAGTGTAACAAACACATCTAACTTTATTATCTTGCTTTAGTCTCTTTAATTTGTAACCTGCAATTTGAATCACTGTGATTTGGTTAGTAATGAATAACCCACATAAGTTAGTAATGAATAACCCACATATGTGGGTTATTCATTTCATTTGATAATTTATATCATTTCTAATGATAATTCTGGAAGTCCAATTAGATTCAACCTTTTCATTTTGGATATTTACATATTATTTATATAGTTGATATTGATATGAGAAGCAGCTGTGAACATGAACTAATGAGAAAACTTGTAAGATGGCCTGACGGAGCTGTATCACCAATGATAACTTCATTTGCATTTATAAACACTACTTTATATTAATTAAACTAAATGGTATTACAACAAATTGCTTAGAATATAAACATATTTTGAAAACATATTTGATACTGCTTTTATGTGAATATCTATATGCAGAATAAAACTCATGGTTATTTGCAAAATTTAGTTTTAATTATATTCTTTTACAAGAAATTTGTTTTATGATACTAAACTTGAAATATTTCTTGCCTTATACATGTTCTTGACCTATTAGTGTTTCACCAATTTCGAATGACAGTTTGTAACATCATTGAATTCACTTATCAGTTCTACAATACTATCTCTGAATAGCAAATTTCTTAACAAAATTTTAACAATTATTTCTGCATAATCTGTCATAGGGAAACATCACATCAGTTGATACATGATCTGCTGAGTTGAAGCATCACTATATTTTGAAAAATTAATTTTGATCAATTTTACATTGTTAAAGTAGATAGATCATTGGAATTACTTATGTGAATAAAAATTGACATGCTACTCAAAATGATTCAATTATACACCTTTTATTTTAATCATGAGTATGTTTGCAAATGATATCATTTGCAAATGATATCATTGTTTGTTTATATTTAGTGTTTTCTTTTATGCATATAAAAAACATCAAACATTAAGTAATTTTCTTACAACTGAGTCTTTTCTTTCACTTTCTGAATGTACTGATCAAAAGAAACTTCTGATAATATCAAAGTCAAGAATGCATTATTGCTTGAAGCCCATACACAAAATGGTTTATATCTTTCAGTGCCAGGACTCTATAAATGTACATTTCAGTAATGGTTAGTTAAAAAAAGAAGTTTTATTCGGTTTATATTTTATCTGAAAAGAAAAGAAAAAAAGAAATTAGTTTTAAATTGACCTGGCTATTGACCGATTTTCATTTAATTTTATTAAAATTTATATTTAGACTAGAAAAGTTAAATTTTGGTAATTGTAACTTATTAATTTATATTAAATGATACTAAAAACAAAGTTTACTAGATTTTTCATGGAAATGACCTCTTACATGCACATAAATATATTAAATGAGAATTTTGGTCTAAAATATACACATTTATAAGCTCAGTTCAAGAATTTACCAAAGTAGTATTTCATTTTAAAAATCCAAAGTAGTATTTCATTTTAAAAATCTCTAAATAGAGAATTTGAAAAACAGCATTAGAAGTCTATTATCATTTCACTCAACATTTCTGCAAGAATAATTGAACATTTTTTCAGTGATCAATTAAAAGATCTGATGTGGGCAACACATGACTTTCCTCATATAATGCAATGAATTTACTACTTTTACAATAAAAAAATAGGTTTTTCTTATAGTAGATATTTATATTTTTTCCAAGATATTGAATTTTCGTCGATTAGTCGTCATTTTCATTCATTTAGTGTCATTTTTATCCATATGGCGAGATTTTCGTTAATTTAGCAACATTTAAAAAAGTCGCCAAGTTGGCGACATTCCGCCAAAATCTCTCCGAGCGTTATGGACGGAGAAATAAGTTATACTTATAGCAGATAAATAATTATTGGCGTTCAAATACAAAAGTATTACTCAAAGTATCTTTTTTCATGAATGGAACGAGCTAGATCTACGAGAATGATGTCACCAAATTTATCGCATGATATTACATATGAAAAGTGAACATGTTTCTCAACAGTTAATATTTTTTTTAATTTATGGGATTTTTTGATAAATTTATTTGAAAAATGTGCAATATCTCGAGAACGGTTCATGCTAGTGTTCTAAAGTTTATGTCAATCGTTTTCTAAGGAAAAATTACATAAAACATGTCTATTTGCGTAACTTTATTAAAGGTTTTGATTTTTTGATGAATTTTCAAAATTTCACTCGAAAATTTAGGAGGTTCTGAACATCCGATTACGATAAAAAACAATAGGCTTCCAGTATTCACAGATTGTGAAATTTGTACCGAATTTCATTCGAATCGCTCTATTCGTTCGTGAGATATCGTCTCCACAGATTCACTGACACACACACACAGACATCACCTCAAAAATGCTTGATTCGTGATCAGGAATGCTTGAAACGTGCTCTCCCGTCGAAAACTCGAATTTTTGACCCCATAACAATACTTTCCTTATACATTATGTATATACGGAAAGTAAAAATGCTGTATTCGATATTTAGTAACAACATTTGTATTCCATGACAAAATAAAATATTTGTTACAGTTTCGTAAAATAACTGCAATAATTAGTTGGAAAGCTGTACAGATGTATGCACGGGCGGAAATATCAGACTTTCACCCGGCCCAGGGTAACCCATGCGGGGGGGGGGGAGGCACACCATTCTAATGAGAGACCCAAACCTCCAATTATTTTAAAGCTGGAGAAGGCATGAAATAGTCCGGCTTGAGGACCGTCCCGGTCAATAATCTCATGTACTTTATTAACATTCGCTCAAAAACTTTTCAAAATTAAATACGCCCCGTCCGACTTTTTAAATAATGAGCTTGATCCGGCCCACGCTTCAAGTCGGGCCTTAGCTAATGGACCAAGCCACAAAAGACCTCTAATTTATGACTATCATACGTGGAAAAAGGGACTATATATGAAAAGAACCATCATACGTGGAAAAGAGAACTCAATGAGTTGAAGGATCGTCAGTGCAACGGACAGACGCGTTAGTGCAACATCCCATTCTTAGGAAATCGCAGTTTGTCACAATGGCACAAGCGTGTGTTGTATAGAAATTTGCTTAACACCCATTGAAACTTCTTTTAATGGCACAAGCACGTGCCATCCTGTGTAAGCGCAGTTTATTTCAAACGCACAAGCGTGTGTCTTTTAGAAATTAACATAAACCCCATTGAAAATTGCTTTGTGCAACATTGGCACAAGCGTGTGTGCGAAAATTCTGTTCTCTTTCTGCAACATCCTATTCCTGCGTAAGCGCAATTTGCTTCAATGACACAAGTGTGTGTCGTTTAGATTAGTTCAACACCCATTGAAAATTATTTTTGAAGCACAGTTTTTCCTAATGGCACAAATGTGTGTAGTTTAGAAATTCATTCCAGTAGAAATTTTTTTTTTCAACATTGGCACAAGCGTGTGTCAAAAAATCTCTTGCTGCAACACCCTATTCCTGGGTAAACGCAGGTTATACCAATGGCTCAAGGAAGTGTCTTTTAAAAATCTCTCTGTCCAACATCTTAATCGCAACCGTGACGAATCCTTCGTGCAACATCCCTTTTGATCAGCAACCTTCCGGAAGCAATTTTAAATTCACTTTGGAATATTGCTAACATCAGTTTCAGCACAGGCAGAATTCCAGCGGACTGGACCCATACGATCATAATTCCAATTCTGAAGCCGCACAAAGACCCCAAGGACACCAAAGCATACAGACCGATTGCCCTTACGCCTACCATAGCTAAAATTATAGAAAGAATGATTCTGCAAAGACTAATCAATGAAACTTATTATAAAAAAAAGCTTTTCCACAAAAATAACTACGGATTTTTACCTCATAAAAGTTGCATTACACTTTTAGCAAGAACACAACATGATATTCTCATAGCAAGGAAAAATAAAAACCATATATTCTGTGTATCAATCGACCTGAAGGCAGCATATGACTCTATTTGGATAGATGGGCTATTGAAAAAGGCGGCAGGCAAGGGAATCCTAGGACGAACTGGCCTGTGGATCCATAACTTTCTCAACCAGAGAACTAACCAAATAAAATGGAGGAATACTCTTTCAAACCCGGTACCCAGTAACCAAGGACTCCCACAAGGCTGTATTACTAGTCCTTTCCTTTTTATGCTATATATGAACGACCTATTCCAGCATATACCTGAGGAAGTAACGTGCCTAATTTATGCCGACGATATCATAATATACAGTGAACACAAAGATAGAAAAGAAGCAAAAAGAAACCTTCAATATGCAGTCAACATTTGCAATAACTGGTGTAAAAAATGGAGACTTTCAATAAATCCGGAGAAATGCCAAATCATTAACTTTACAAATAAAAAAAAGAAGATACCTTGTGAAATCAAAATAAACAACACATTAATACCAGAAGTTAACAAAATAAAAATGTTGGGAATCATCTTCGACAAAAACCTTACTTGGAAGGATCATTTTAATCATCTAAAACAAAAGAGTGCAAAAGCTTTAAACGGTTTTAAATATATCTCTTCAAAAAAGTGGGGCGCAAACACCATTCATCTGCTTAAAATTGGAAATGCAACCATCAGAAGCCAGCTTGAATATGGATGCCAGATCTTTAGTGCAGCAAGCAAATCTCAGTACAAAAAAATTAATCCTATTTATAATAACATGTTAAGAATAGCTACGGGTCTTCCTAAATGCACGCCGATTAATATACTCCTTGCAGAAACGAATTCTATTCCGCTTCAAGAGAGACACGTAACTCTTACCAAAAAATTCTTTATAAAAAATGTTTACTTGGGAAGCTGGTCCCCTCTACATGATATCATTTGGAATCCCCCTTCAATAATCTATAGAAATTGGAAATTTGAGAAAGCACCTATCACTAGGAAAATGAAAAATATCTTTGATGAGTTGGGGATGTATAAAACTAATCTCCTGACTTGGACCCCTCCAACCGAAAATAGCAACTACAAGATTTTAACTAATGAACTGTCATGTCAAAGTAAGAACATCCCGGATCTTATAATTCAAGCCTTTTTCAAAAATTTTGTTGAAAACCATCAATCATACATCTTCATAGGAACAGATGGATCGAAAACTGAACGTGGAAGTTCTATTGGAATTGTTGTTCATAGTCTTCAAATTAATAGAAGCTATACAACGTCAAATCACAACTCCATATTCACAATTGAAGCACTTGCCATCTTAAAAGCGGCGGAAGAGTGGATTGGCAATGAAGAAAATTACATAATTTGTACTGATAGCCTCAGCACTCTTAAAAGCCTTAAAAACATAAAAAAAGATTCCCCTTGCATTATTTTACAAATTCACAAAGTTCTTGTTGAAAAAGCTATAGGGAAAAATATCATTCTCGTCTGGACACCCGGACATAAAGGCATACACATCAATGAACAGGCGGATAACGTTGCAAAACAGGCACACCTCCACAACACTATTCATGGCATAGCGGGTGAAGATATAAAAAAAAGCATGGATAACGAGGCAAAAGAATTTGGAATCAAAGAATGGTACAATTACAGGAATCAGAATAACTTCCCTCATATTGACCCTAGGAAAATGTGGTTTTGCAAAAGTTTTCTTAATAGAAAGAATGAAGTTATTATTCAGAATGTTCGAGCTAAAACTCTGTTTTTGAACCCCGTCCTTCATAAAATGAAAATTGTGGATACCCCGAACTGCCTGATTTGCAAGAGTGTAGAGTCTATAGATCATTTTCTATTTGTTTGTCCGACGTATCGTGAGGCACGCAAGAATCTTTTATCGTTTTTATCCCAGCATAATATTTGTTGTTCCTATATTGAACTTATGAAACATTTTTCAAAAGAGTTGTGCTTTGAACTTTCGTTTTTCTTTTCCAAGATTAATAGGTTTTAATCCTTTTATCCTTTTGTCGTCTATTTTTGATCTCCTTTCCCCTTGGGACAGAAGGCGGAGTGCCAAGTCCCATTTTTGCACTCTAGAAAGAGTGCACATTCAATTCAATTCATTTTGATCAGCGTGAAATCCTATACGTAACCGTAACTGATTACATTTCATGTAACGGACATCCTGATTGGTGGAACGATAGTACGGGGCTTGTGCTTCTGATTGGTTAAAGGGGGTGTTGCAGCAGTGATTGCCCGATTTTATACCTCACATTCGTGAACTAAAGAGGCCGTTCAGGGACATAAACAAAACTTTTTACGTCATCGGAAAGGGTGTTGGGAAATTGTGCTTTCTAATGTGAACGTAGACTGCCCTAAAAGCGGAAAAATCTACTAAATACCTAGGTGTAACGATAGATTCCCACCTAACCTGGAAACAGCACGTTATGAACTTAACCAAAAAAGCGTATATGACCACAGGAGCCTTATATCCAATGATAGGTAACGAAAATTTGAGTTATCAAAACAAACTTCTAATTTATAAATCGGTGATCCGCCCGGGAATGTTGTATGCAGCACCCGTATGGGGATTTGCCTGTAAAACTACAATAGACTTCCTAGAGACAAAACAAAATAAAATCCTAAGGATAATCAGGAAAGCCTCTAGGTACTTAAAAAACTCGGTAATTAGGAATGACTTCAAAATAAAAACTGTTAGAGCCCAGATTAAAAAGCTATCGCTTAAATTCTATAAAAATCTGCCATCTGTTCCAAATGAACTATTATTTAATCTTCATGACTGTGATCATCGCAAGGCCAAAATAAAATGTATACTTCTCTCGTGTTGTACCATGAAGACTAGATAGAAGGAGGGGAAACGAAATAGGCCGCAACGGAGAAAAGTGACAAATGATTGATGGGAAGAAAGATTCCAATTTAGTGGCGCTGCTGTTAGTACAGTCCTTATTGTTCCATTCAAATAGCATTAGGTTGATCACAAGTTTATTTGATTTTAATGCATTCCTTTATTACCAATACTTCGATTTTTCTCAAAATATGGTTTCTAGTACATGTTTCGTTCCTGAGAGTAAGACAGTGACAGAAAACAACGTAAAATTGAAGGTAAAAAGAATCCCACTTTATTCTACCCGCCGCATGTAAGTATCATATCTTTATTAGATTTCACTGTATATTTACAAACGCTTCTCACTCAGTTTTACTTGCTATAGTTATAAAATAATTAATTTTGAAAGGAAATTTCTTTCTTTTAAGAGGGCCATTACATTTGAAGTGCACCTCCCCCCCCCTATAAAATTTGAAGCTGTGAATACAATGGAGTATTTGTTATTTTAATTTGACATTTTACAAGTCAAAAGTTTTGTTTCGCATACGATCATTGTAACTGATAGCCAACAATGCTAAATGTGTGCTTATTGTATTTCCTGTAAACATAGATTTTGTGGTGAGCATCTATTAAGCACTTTTATATATAAATAAATAAGAAGATTGTAATGCAGTGTTTAGTAATACATAAAAAGATAACTAATAAATAAAAATATTGTAACGTATTTTATTTTAGGATGCTGATCTATTCCCAAAAAGGAAATTGGCCATACCTAGAGCGGACAAAGAATTGACCAAAATAAGTAAGGTCTGTGAATTGCATTTTTTGGATGAGGATATTGAAAATGTTTTACTGATGGAAGTGCTTTTCAATTAGAAATAATGAGGTACATTTTAAAATCAGGAGCAATTCTAAAATTTTTCAACATCTGCCACCTTATTTATGTAAGACCAAGCCTAACAGGAAATTGCCTGCAAGCAGAGCTGCACCACCGAAAAAATCTAAATTGTGTACAACTGAAAATACAACTGATTGTAAATATGTTAATGATTCGCCTGTGGTAGAATCAGAAAAAGATTTTACATTTGACAACTTTTTGATGCATCTTCAGTCTGTGGAAAAACCAAATTCTTTTTGGAGTATTACTCATGTGGATAATTTTGTGATGTGTGCCAGATGGAATGTATCATATTACTCAGAAAAAAGAATAGTTATTCAATATAATAGGGATATCAAAGTAAGTAACTGTTTAAAGTACTCCCTTATTTAAAATGGAAGCCTTGGCCATATTAAGTAAACAAGTTGATTAACTACAAAGTTTTGTCGCCTTTGTTGTAAATATATGCATAATACAATATACATAATAATATGTGTAATCTGTGTCTCCAATTCGATTTTGCCAAGGCCACTAAATAAGGGAGTATCTTTTCTAATTTTATATAAATCAGGGATGAGGAGTAAAAAAAATAATTTCGACTCCTTGCAAAAGCAAAAAACTTTTATAAATTAAATCACGTTAAATTAATACAATATACTCAATTAACACTCTTCTAAAATGTGTTAAAATGCCAGACTCCCCATCCTTGGTATAAAGATAACTTAAATTATGATTTTGCTAATTAATTATTTGAAATTGTATTTACATTTTTCTTTACTGCCCAAACTGTATTTTCAATAATTAATGCCACTGACTGATTTGTTAATACTTGTAAATATTATATGCTCTAAAACAAATAACTAATTGAAATAATATTGAAATGCTGTTAAAAATGTTAATTGCAAAAACAAAAACTTGTAAAGAAATAAGTGGAAACCTTGGGTGTTTTTCATTTTATACTAAATATGATATTTTGATATCTGTTTATATCTTTATACTTTCAGAGATATTTCAAATGAAAGTAAAAAAAATGAAAAAATACTCGAACAGATACTTTTTCAAGTTTTTAGGAAAGAAAGTTCAAAATATCAAAATTATTTTTATATATTCATAATCTGAATCATGTTAATTGCAAAAACAAAAACTTGTAAAGAAATAAGTGGAAACCTTGGGTTTTTTTCATTTTATACTAAATATGATATTTTGATATCTGTTTATATCTTTATACTTTCAGAGATATTTCAAATGAAAGTAAGAACAAGAAAGATCAATCATGCATAAGCATTGATTATGAAACACTTTCCAACTGAAATGTAATTTCATTTAAAAATTTCTAAAATGTGATTCATTCAGTGGTAATATCTTTTACATTATCACAGTACTACAGTAATTTATTATACTTAAATATTTAAAACTGTATCGAAATATAAATCATCTGATTCTTTATGCAAAATCAATGAATATTTCATTCATATAACTTGTATTCCAGACTCCAGAGCTAAATAATTTTGTGTGAAAAAAATTCAGCAATTCTTATGTAATTCATCTTACAATCGCTTGAGATATTTGCATTCTGCATATGTTAAAATTAGGCTTCCTTGAAGAAATAATAAAAGTTTAGGGATCATTTAAAATCACAACTATTGTAATTGCATAGGCACGGAATTTAGATACACAGATAATATATATGTGTATGTGTATGTACTCAAAGTATTGGAATCCTGCCGAAGATCGGAACTCGAATTTTCAAAGGATCTACACGTTTTGGGACTTCTAGAACACGAAAAAACTACTTTTAGGAAGACGTCTGTGTGTGTAAGGGTGTATCTGCGTATGTTTCTGTGTGTCTGTGTGGATATTACATCCACTCTAATTGAAAAATTAATGGACCGAATTTCATACAATTTGGTAGGTATGTTTTTTGTGGGAAATCCTGATGTTCATTAGATTATAGTACGATTCGTAATAAAAGAATCTGCCTTCTTTGCGAAATGGCCGCAGAAATTGCCTTTATCCACTCTAGCTAAAAACTAATGAACCAAATTTAACAAAATTTGGAGTATAATATTTCAATAACCTACAAGTGATTTATATACCAAATTTAACAAAATTTTGTATATAAATCATTTGTAGGTTATTCTACTACGATTCGGGAAAAAGGAACGGGCTATTTTTGCGAAATGGCCAGCAAAAATCGTTATATATAAAAATAAAAGACTACGTGTGCTCAATTATATCAATTAAATTCCTATTTTATATGTGATTTTTGACAACAAAAAGAATAAGACTAACCCCATTACTCTAGGACTAGCCGTTCTTGAGATATTCTAGTTTTTTCGCGTTTTCGCTACGCCACCTTTGACAATAAGTCCAGCTATCAAATGAGAACCAAATTTAAGTTTAACGTGTAAATTCAATGTCATTTAAAATACTTATGTTGTGCAGATAAACTCAAATTATCATTGAATAAATAAAGAGAACGAATATGAGTCTGCAGAGAAAGACATGTGCTGTCCACATCAGAATTTTTAACAATATTACACCAATGATTTATAGAAGTGAACGGGGATTATTTTCAGGCCATTTCGAAAAAAATGTATGATCTATATTTAAAGATCCATCAAATTTTTGTCGAATAAAATGTTCAACAAATTTAAGCTGTGTACCAAATTTTAACTCTCTAGGACGTAGGAAAGTGCATTTAAAATGCCATCAATTAAATTTATCATGAAGAGTTATATAAAATTAAAAAAAAATGAATAATTGTTATCTACCAAATTTATTTTAAAATATGAAGCCACTCCCACATGCAAAACGTTTAAACAAATGGAGAGATTTTTATTATATAATATCTCTCTCTTTTCTTTCTGGAAGATATCCCAAAGTCAGAATTTAATTGAATTTGTTTTTTTCCCTATATTAAATAATTTTTTTAATTAAAAAACTACTTAACATATTTTACTGAATTTTTTTTTATATATTCTATGGGATAATGTGAATATTTCCTAAAAATTTCGAAGCAATTCGTGAATTTTAAATTTACTTAAAAAATGTTTGAAAAATTAGGTCCCATAGGGTTCAATGTATTTCATTTTTTCAACCCGGGTTCAATAAAAAACTAATTGGGTGATATTATTTATTTATATTCCCATAGGTCCTACAGACCGTCTGAACAACATACTAAAATTTCATTTTGATAAACTCATTTTTACGGCAGTTATCGTGCTAACGGACAGACAGACAGACAGACAGACAGACAGACAGACAGACAGACAGACAGACAGACAGAATGAACAAAGTCATAAACACTTTTCAACTTTGTTGTAAAGTGTTAAAAATGAAAAAACACTCGAACAGATACTTTTTCAAGTTTTTAGGAAAGAAAGTTCAAAATATCAAAATTATTTTTATATATTCATAATCTGAATCATATTTATGACAAAACAAGAAAAAATATTTATATTTATATCTATTGCGTTTGGGGGCATAAGCTACATTTTTGTTTACATTTTTTGTAACTTTCCATTTTCCACCACAAAATCCCCAAGCATAGATGCTGACATCAAAATGTCTGAGTAATTTGCAACAATGTACAAATTTTTTGTACATTGCATTATTGCATTGTACATTGCATTATTGCGAATATGAGGTAATGGTCTATCACTTGCTTTAATAACACACTAGATGAAAGCATTCTTTGGAAGTATTGTCTCTAATTTATTATTGTATATGCTCTTTCGCTTGTTGGGCACTTATTCTCTGGAATGTATAAAAATTCTTGAAGATCTTAAGAGTGATAACATTTAATATGCTTTCTGTTGAATATTTCAATTTTAATTCTGTGAAAGAATATAACATTTTTAATGCATAATGAAGAGTGCTAAAGATTTGAAATTTCACAATATTTCATGTGCTTCTGGTTATTAGAAATTTACAGTTTTCTTTTTAAATTTTTACATTTTTTACATAATTTAAACATTTATTTTAATTTGTTTTTATCCTTCAATTTATTATTAATATTCTAAATGAAAGAGTGCAGATATTTGGAATGTATAAAAATTATTAAAGATCTTAAATGGAATAATATTTAATTTAACTTTTTAACATTTAATCTGGTGAATTTTAATATTAACTTTAACATTTCAAAATCATAAATCTATTGAATGTGTTTAATTTAGATTGAGGGGAAGTTCAAGAAGTGAAATACCATGTTTTTAACAGATTGCATAAAGTCTAACAATATTGCATGTTTTGGAAAACTAATTTACAGAACTGTGTGTTTTAACAGTAAAAATTGTAGTATTTTGATCTGTTGCATGTGCATAATTTAGATTAAGGTGGAGCTCAAGAAGTGTTTTAATAGGTTGTATGAAATCTAACAATTTTGCATGTTTTGAAAAAATAATTAACAGAACTGTATGATTTTAACAGAGTGCATGAAGTCTAACAATTTTTAACAGAGTGCATGCAATCAGACATATTTTTAGCATGTTCTGGTACATAAAAATATCAGAATTGTTAGATTTTTAAAATTTCTGCAAATTTTAGTTTTTTTTGCAGAAAACTTTCAAGGATATTCTCATCTCACAGAACATAGGGAATATGTGAGTTTGAAGTACAGTGAGGCATGTAAGTAGTTGCAGGTAAAAATTGTAGTAATTTGATCTACTGCATGTGCATAATTTAACTTGCTTTAAGGCGGAGCTCAAGAAGTGTTTTAATAGATTGCATAAAATCTAACAATTTTGCATGTTTTGAAAAAACAATTAACAGAAATATATGTTTTTAACAGAGTGCATGAAGTCTAACAATTTTTAACAGAATGCATGCAATGAGACAGACATCTTTTTAGAATGTTCTGGTACATAAAAATATCAGAATTGTTAAAGATTTTTAAAATTTCTGCAAATTTTAGTTTCTTTTTTTTTTCAGAAAACTTTTAAAGATATTCTCATTTCACAGAATATGGAGAATGTGTAATTTTTAAGTACAGTGAGGCATGTAAGTAGTTGCAGATGAAAATAGTATTATTTTGATTTATCGCATATGCATAATTTAGAGCTCAAGGAGTGATATAATAGATTTCATGAAATCTAACAATTTTACATGTTTTTTAAAACTATCAAAACTGTATGTTTTTAACAGAGTGCATCAAGTTTAACAATTTCGCAATTTTAAACAGAGTGCATGCAATTGGGCACTTAGAATGTTATGATACAAAATATATCAGAATTGTTAAAAATTTCTAAAATTTCAACAAACTTTCTAGTTTTTTTGTAGAAATCTTTCAAGGATATTCTCATTTCACCGAATATGTTGAATGGGTGATTTTTAAGTACAGTGATGCATGTAAGTAGCTGCAAGTAAAAATTGTAGTATTTTGATGGATTGTATGTGTATAATTTAGTTTAAGATGAAGTTCAAGAATAGCAAATAAGAAATAGCATGCTTCTTAGAGGTTGCAAGAAATATAACAATTTTGCATATTTTGGAAAAATACTTAATAAAACTCCAAGCTTTTAACCAAGTGCATGAAGTCACAGAATAATTTTGATGTTTGGTAATAAAAGATTTGGTAAAAGAATTTCAAGTTTTTAAGAGTCATGGAGATTTGTTGATTTAATGTGCAATCCTACAATTATTTTATGTCTTTATTGAGTATCATTCTGTGTTTCTTTTAATTTTAATAGAAACTTTTAGATTTTGTTATAGGATTTCTGAGATATATAGTACCGTTTCTTCATCTACAACCATTTAGAGCTAAATGATCACTAGAGAATTATGCTGCTTTTATAATGTCAGCAATCTCTTTAGTGGTTTTTTGGCTGAAAAATTTCAAGAATATTCTCATTTCACAGAATATGAAGAATATATGCTTTTTATGTACAGTGTGGCACGTAAGTAGTTTCATGTAAATTTTTTAATATATTTATATAGTGCATGTATATTTTTGTTTATTAACTATTTGTCATAGTATGTAAAAATTAAAACAAATGGTAAAAGCCCATTTTTAATCGAATTCATTAATAATGTATAACAATTTTATGTATATGTCAAATGATTTTAATTTTCTAGGATAGGATGCAAAGATAGTCTTAACCTTTGCCTTTATTGTAATTCAAGGAAGTTAATTTTGGTATTTTTAGCCATCGTTGCATCTAACTCAGACTGTTCAATTGGTGATATGCAGTTTGGATCCAACTATCAAAGGAATGTTTATGGCATGTGCAATCATGTGTTCTGAATAAAAAAATATCAATAAAAATTTGTGTTAATAAAATGAGTATTTTGTTTCCTATAACCTCTAAAAAAAAGGGTGTATTATATATAAAACAGTGTGGTCCACAAAGTAATTTGTTTGGGAATTTGGGCCAAGTTTGACAGCAGATATCTATAACAGTAAAGCAACTGCTACCTTAAAACACACTGCTGCATACAAGCAAATAAGTACTTAACCACATGTGAATGATTTCATGGTTCTTACCACTCATCAGCATAAGGTAGGCAATGAGATGATCAATAAGCACTTATTGCACTGATTTTATATTTTTTTTCTAGTCAAAGATTTACACAGAACCTAGCAATGTGAAGAGCATTATTTTAGCTTGCACAATCATTGACAAAATTCTATGTAACGAAGATACCTTAAAACACTCTATTACTTGTATGCCACCCTGTTGTTACCTATACACAATATTGTTACCTGTATTATTGATATTGTTTTATAACCTAAATAATTTGCCTGGATATTGAACAAAATTATTTTGGAAAGAATCCCTCTTCTCAACTTTTTAGGCAAAGTGTAAAATTATGAAACCTAAGTATTTTTCACTAGCAGCATATCCATTCTTAAACAAATTTATAAAAAATATCAAATTGAATCAATATGCCTGAATGAAAGCGCTATGAAATTGAATCAACATATGCTGAATTGAAAGTGCTGAAATGGTATTAGAAGATATACCCATACCAATTTTATTCTGTTTAAAAAATTGAAAATATCTGTTATCTCCACAACCTTTCAAAATAATGTCATTCTGATCACATTTATTGTTATATGGATTTCTTATTTATTCACATCTGAGAAGATTTAATAAAAATAGTAGGCTGGGTCACTGGGTTTAATTACGTTGCTTAGTAACATATTTTTCTCTGCTATATAAACTCATCGGGTTTAATTATGTTGCTTAGTAACATGATGCCATTTAAAAAAAAAATGAACTTGCAAAAAAAAGATAATTTCCATAATGCTATCTAAGGGCAGAGCCTGATAAAGCCAAAATGGGACACAGAGCCTGATGTTAATTTGGGGCCTATATGCACAGGGCCGGCTCAAGGATATTTTCGTGTGTGGGCAAAACAGTTTGGGGCCGCCCTTATATATATATATTTGAAATTTGTTGATTGTCTTTGTCATTATGACTTGCATTATGCTTTATTATTTCCTCTTTTTGTCTTAATTTCTTTTATTTCTTTGTATTTTGTAGAAAATTTTGGAATAGTGTATTATGAGTTACTACATACATTCTAACTTTGGATTTAATAATTTATATTTATATATATATATATATATATATATATATATATATACTCTTGCAAAAAATATATGCACCCATAAAAACAATTGAGCTACATTCACAAAACTCGGCATACAAATTTCGTTTCGAGAGTTACGCAAATAGTCAAACTGTCAACGCCAATGACGTTATAGGGATCTTGCAACGCGCATGAGGACGACACATCATGCAGCATTTAAAACGGCCGATGTTCTCACTTATGGGTCATTGGAACTGGATTTTCTGATTTGATACTGAAAGTTGTGTACATAGATGCCTTTGAGAAGTACTCGACAGCACTACGAACAATTGTCGGATTTAGAGAGAAATCGCATCATAGGCCCAAGAGAAACTGTTTGTTTCAACAGACTATCAATCGCCATCTTGGCCGGAGCGATATGGTAGTTCTTCGGTGATAGAAACAGTAGATCAGAGAAGCCCCATGTAGCCGTCACAGAGCCCCCCCCCCTCCCGAGACAGACAACTGCTCGAGAAGATCGTGCAGTCAGGAGAGGAGCCACGTCTACACCAATGGCGGCGCTATCAGCACCCCCGTGCATCCTGTATCAATGTATATTATTCGGAGACGACTGGCAGAAGGTGGGATTAGTTGTCGACTACCACTAACGCGCCTATCACTGACCCATCAACATAGACAGAGCCGTCTGGATTGGTGTTGAGCTCGGTTAACATGGACAGTGTCCGAGTGCAGGCAGGCATGTTGTCTTTAGCGACGAATACCGTTTCTCTCTCATTGCTGATGAATGCCACATAGGCGTGTGGAAAAGGACTGGACTTTTTTTTCATGATTACACACGGGAAAGATACTGAGAGCAAAGCATCTTAGAGGGGCAAGAGCAGGAGGGGACTAATTCCCTTAAAACAGCATCACCTTACGAAAATTATTTTATTTCAATGACCTATCAAATGTTATTCTCATCTAAATTTAGAGCTCTAATTAGCGGTTTAGAAAATGGAATGATTTCATTTTTTTCTACATACATACATACATAATGCAGCATTAATTCGTAATACGTAACTAAATTATTTTGAACTTTATTTGTAATTTCCTGCATACAAATAATTTCCTGCATACAAATAATGTATAGGGAAAATATCATGATGGGTTCAAAAACTCTTAATTCGAATTTTCGACGGATTAATATACGTTTTGGATATCCTTTATATCTGAATAGATTACTTTTAAAGGAATGTCTGTACGTATGTGAGTGTAATGTATGTATGAGTGTGCGTAGTAGTCTAGAGAGACATTTCTAGAACGAATGGAGTGAAGCGAATGGAACTTATAATTTGAAACGAAATTGAACATTTGGAAAGTTACAAATTTTAAAACTTCTTTTAAATTATTAAAAAAAAACGGCATCCAAAAATGTTAAATAAACAAACATGTTTTCATTGGAAATGAAATTGAACTTACTTTAGAACAATAGAATGAACTGTTCTCGAATAAATGGATCAAAAACTATGCATAAAGTTAATAAAAGAGTATTTATACGATAAATTTATTAACGACATTCACCTATAAATAGCGCTTTCTATTCACGAGAAGACATGTTAATTTTGTTTTGTTCAATAATGCTATAAATTTCTGTTTAAGTTAGTTAATACACTGCTGATATTATTGTGAAATAAATTCTAGAACGTGGTTACAAGGTTTTAATTTTATGTGAATAGCATCTACGTTTGGGGTTTCTGTGGAGGGAAAACGGAGCGTTACGAAAAATGTAAACCCTTTGGGCGTTTATAAAAATAATTTCAATATTTATAACTTTTTTTCTACAAAACATAAAAAGTATTTGTTCTGGCGAGTGTTTTTATTCTTATTTTCATTTTAAACTATAAAATATAGATATAAATTGTAAACGACAAAAATATGTACTAGGAAATTTGATATCAAAATCAATATTTATTATTAAAAGAAGCTTTTATAGTTCTTCAATTTGGCAAGACGATTACGTCTTGCCAAATTGAAAGGTATTGTAGAAGATTAAAAATTTCCATTGTAGAAGATTAAAAATTTGATAATTGTAGAAGATTAAAAATTTTCCAATTTTCAAGTTTGTGATTATTTCATCTCAAAAACTAAAAGATCTAGCTGTGAACAATAAGCAAGAATTTGTAGCTTTTTGAAGCCCTACAAGTGTATATAATTAGATTTTGGATAGAATCCTATTAAAAAAAGTTTTTTTTTTCCATGTTTCATACTTTCACTCAAAATATCCTCTAAAGTATAAAAGATAGATATAATTAGTAAGCCACAGAAATTATGAAAAAATTCAGTTTCTAAATCTATATGTATATTTAAAAAAGTTCTTATAGTTTTCAAGTAATCGTCTTGTCAAGTGGAAGAAAAGCTTGCAATGCTTATATTGTAAAAGCTAAAAGTGATAGCTATAAACAATAAGCAAGAATTTATTGTTTTTAAAAAAAAATCCTACAAGTGTATGGAATTTGATTTTGGGTCACTTTCTTGGTTTTTGAAGTATAGTGGTTATAATTCGATATTTTAGTATTTTTATCTGGATTTTCCAATGAGTGGGAAGGCTGTAATATTTGAAATACCACGATTGTTGCAGCTCATTCTATTTACTTACCCTTTTGTGAAATATTGGTGCACAAGCACGAGATATTTTGTCTTGTTTAAAAAAAAAATAGGAATTTAAATGAACATGGAAATTCTAAAGATATTTAATGATTGGCGAGGTTTGAACAGAATAGGTGGAAATATGCGAATTCAAGTACATATTTATGTGCCGTCAGGCAAGTTTATAGATTAACTATAATGTAAAATCTCGTCAGTGAGTTTCATTTTTATACCGCAAATCATGTTGGTAAAATAATTGAATATATTAAAGTGGAGTCTATGGTCGGAGTTTCCAGATGAAATCGGGACGAAAACTAAAATCGCAAGCTAGTTAAAAATAGTTCCCGAGTAATTTGCGTGCTTTGAAAGCCTGTAAACGAAACAAATGAGTATGAAAAAATCAAATAAACTCATTGAACTTTATTGGATTTTTATCTTACAAAATATCATTCACGCTAAAAAACAATTTCGGCTCCATCAGACTGGAACCACCCCCGATTATAATTTTTCTGAATTTATCAGGAGTCTGAAGTAACTTACTGCATTATGTAGTGTCATGAAAGTTCTCTCATCATTTTTAAAAATAAAATTTTAATTTGTAATTGGATAAATTTTATGAATTATTTGTACATCTTAGCAGTAAAACATTATAAACAAATCAAACGAATGATCTCATGAATAAATTAGAAAAGAAGAGAGATGAAGAAAAAGCATTTCAATCTCTAAGAAGCTAAAATATAATATAACGGGACAAATCAGAATTTTGCAGGTTATTATTAGCAATATATTTAAATAGCTAATCTTTAAATATTAAATTAAAAACTCAAAAATATTTAAATTTATTGCGTTTTTGATTTCGCAGATAAAAACCTGGAATCCTATTTCGAAGCTGTTTGTAGCTGTCCATTGTAGCCCCTCTAAAATCTGATTCAAATACTGTAGGGACATAGATGCAAAATAATGGAATACTAGCCAAATTACAAGAAAATTTTACACCTTGAGAAATTTAAAATTTGTTTTATTGTATCACTGGAACGAATTATTCTATATTGACCGGGACTTAAATAACCTCCCGCTACGTAAATAATACATTTACAGATAACACTACTCAATTTTCTTCAAATACTAAACAGGCGCCAAATTACCACGTACTCTATCCGCAAAGCAAAAAGAAAATACACCTTCTTCGTAATGTAACAAATAAATGAATGAAATATTAATAACCTCTAAGAGATGATGAATATGGCATTAGATCATTACGGTAGCTTATCGTATGAGTAGCTGTTAAATCATATGGCTGGATGTTCTGTAACTGTTAAATCACGAATAAAGCTGCTAGGCCATATCGGCAGCTGGAGATTATCTGATTTTGGAATTTAAAAATTCGTTAAAAAATCTAATTAAAATTTTGAAAAAAGGCTATTGAGATGCATTAGTTCAGGTATCGATGCGACTGTGTTGAAGGCCCAGACCACACGACCAACCCAAGGGTTTATGGTAGCAAAGTGTGTGGCCGGAGATGCGACTGTGTGAAAAAATTCAGTGCGGTGAATATCGAGAGGCATTGTGGATAAACAAACAGAGAGATTCTTATTTTTATTATTATAGATTCACTGGGGTTAAAGACGATAGAAACGTAATGTTTAAAATGTCTCTGAGTTTGTGACAAGTGAAAGAAAATATATAAAAAATGTTAGAAGATACAAAACCTATTCCAAATGCAGGAAAATTATGGGACAACAATTAGGAAGAAAATGGGGAGGGGGGGGGGGGTTAAAAATTAAAATATTCGTATTTTGTGTCAAAAGATAAAGCGTATCACAAAATTAAGAGAGGAAAAAAATCATATTTGCAATCATTGGAGGACAAGGCGGTAAAAAACGCAATATTTTTTTAATTTTGGAAAAAATAATAAACCGAATCATCTGAAAAGATTTAAAGATACGTGAACCCAACAGAAACACAAGGAATGCTTCCTAATTCATTAAAAAAAAGGAGGGGGGAGGCGGAGTTAGAAATTAAAAATGTGACTTTCGAGTGGGGTAATAAAAATAGGGCGTATTAAAAATTAAAAAAAAATCTATTTGTTGGAGAAAAAATAACGTCAATCTTTCAGATAGCTTCTTATAGACGGCGAAGACTGAATAATTTGAGCTTCTAAAACATTAAAATATGCGTTTTAATGGGAAAAATACTTTGAAACGTGTCAAAAATTTTCTAAATAATACATATATATTCGAAAGTTATTTTAAAAAATTATAATAAATAAAAGTATGTTTAAATAATTCTTTAAACTAGATTTTAAGCAGGAGAAGCTCAGCTTTTTAGCTTCAATGGACGATACGCCACTGGGTGGAAGTGAGAGGAATTGATTTTCCCAATAGGGTCCCTATATGAAAAATGTAATTGATTAGTCAATGGGGGAGGGGACGTACTGAATGTACTGAAGGCAGTTATATGATTAAATTGCCTCAAACTAAAAATGCTATCATAAAGGATTTATCACAAAATGGTCATGTACACAAGTTCATAGACTTCCATTTTCTGTATCTCTCCCCCATTGGCGTTACTTTTCTATAGAAGATAACCCTCTCTACTAGCTCCATCCATTCGATCGTCGAGTTCTTGGCTACGCCTAAAGGTGTATAGAGGGATAAGGATAATAAATTGTGTCGGTAGAAAAAAAATCACAATATCAAATGTGCATTTTACAAATTGTAAGACTGCTTACTTGATACTTTACCTAAAAGTGTATTACGTTATAATTATAACTATAATTGCAATTATACAAAATAAAATAATATATACAGATTATTAAATGTATATCTAGGCAGAAATTTATATGCATGAGCAAAAGAATTTGTCAAATTCGTAGCTATTTTGCCTATAGAATAAATTTATTAATTTACAAAATAGCTCTAACAATTTTAGAACAATTTTTGCACTTTTAAGCAAATATTCATAAGGAAATATTTTACTTCCCAAAAACCTTTTTTATCTTTTTACTTTCCCTGCAATATACATGGTAATGTATAGGGAAAGTATTGGAATCATGCCGAAAATCGCAACTCGAGTTTTCGACGGATCTACACGTTTCGAGATCTTTAGAACACGAAAAAACTATTTTTAGCGTGACGTCTGTGTGTGTGTCTGTCTGTATGTATGTCTATCTGTGTAATGTATGTATCCACTTTAATTCAAAAACTAAGGGACCGAATTTCCCATAATTTGCTAAATAAGTTACTTGTTGGATACTCTGGTGCTGATTAGAATTTGGTACGATTTGGAAAAGAAGAATCAGTCTTTTTTTGCGAAATGGCCCGCAAAAATTGCCTGAAAAACTAATGGACTGAATTTCACAAAATTCGGTAGATAAGTCGCTTGTGGGTTACCCTGGTGCTGATTAGATTTTGGTACGATTCGGAAAAAAATAACCTGCTTTTTTTGCAAAATGGCTCGCAAAAATCGTCAAAACCTAAAGTAAAACTATGTATGCTCAAATATATCCATTAAATGCTTGTTTTAAAAGAATAAGACCAACCCCATTACACTAGGATTAGCAGTTCTCGAGATATTTTAGTGTTTTTGAATTTACGCTGTTCCACGGTTGAAAAAAAGTTCAGTTACCAACTGAGAACTAAAATTGAATTAAAAGTGTCAATTGAGTGTCCTTTTAAATAATTATGGACATTATTTCGTGCAATTAAACTCGATATAATGAATTATTAATATGAATATAAGTCTGAAGGGAAAGTCATGTGCTGCTCACATCAGATTTTTTTTTATGTAAATGAAACTGCGAAAAATTATTAACTGAAGACCATTTTACTCCCTCGTACAATAAATTGTCTTTAAAATCATTATAGAAGGACCATGTATCCTTTAATCCTTTAATGTGTTACTAAAATTCAAAAAGTTACATTAATTTCATTTATATTAAAATGGCACAGAATTGGTTTAATTAAAAAAAATTGAATGCGTCCGCAAAAGTATTATATAGGTATTATTTTGGTACTTAAAATGAAAACATGCAAACATTGCTTTGTTTATCATATTATTCTGTGGTCAATTGCATAATCTAAACTCACCAAAATATTTAATCTAATAATAAATCTATATTCAGCAAAAGAGAGTCAACTAAAATTTTAGGAAAATACTTTAAGAAATTGAAAAAAAATTACCTAAATAGTTCGAAGACTCTCAACAAAAGATGAAGACCTATAAGACAGACATATAAACAGCACGGCAGTGATATAGCGCAATATTCTGAACACGTTTAGCCACTGGGCTATCTGAATGGAAAATGCACAGAATATACTCTGTGGGAAAATGCTTCAGCTGTCCTCTAGCCAAGCTAAATGAGCTTCGATAAAGGACCAAAAGGACTATTCTTATGGGACGCTCCTGATATTTTATGACATACAAATACTCTTTCTTTCTGTCCCTTCCAAATTTGCAATCGTTTAGAAGTGCGATAGAGACCGAATCCAGGTGTTTACAATTTGAATTCGAAACTAGGAGCAAATCGTGAGAATAGCTCTCGGGCTTTTTCTTAGCCGGTATTGGGGGTAAACTAATTCTCCCTCAGGGATTACAGGCTTCACCCAGCTGCAAGTTGTATAAAATCTAATAATCTCCTAAGTGTTTGAGCGCACGTATTTTCCAGGTAAACTATACATTGCTGCAAAAAAGACCTAATTACAGGAGAGAAAACGATTCTAAAAAGTTACATCAATTTCATTTATATTAAAATGGCACAGAGTTGGTTTAATTTCAAAAAATTTTTTGAATGCGCCAGCAAAAGTAATTCTTACTACACCTAATTTCACTTTCAAATGGCCACCCCTAATTCTGCCGCTGTGGGCAATTGCCCACGCCACCCACGCCTTAAACCGGGCCTGTATATGCATGCACTCAACACATGCCAAACATATGCAAAATATTAACATATAACAAATTTGGGGGCTCAGGATCACAGCTCCAAAAGCGTTTTGGTACATGCATAGAACTTCCAAACTTTTTACTTTATAAAATGTAATTTATTAAGACTTTAAAGGATATCTATTAACATATTTTTTAATTTACAATGAAAACGAATATCAGTTTTAAATTAATTAAATTATTTCTGTTTAAATCTTTGTATCACATACAAAATTTAGGGCCCTTTAAAATTTGGGGCCTAGGGCCGCGGCCCCGAAGGCTCGTGCTGATTAAGTTACAAAGTAACAATCACGCCCTGTCTATGGGAGATTCTTTTTACATAAATGTCTTGATAACCCCTGGTCCTGGAAACTCGAGACATGGATTAAATTTTAAGAAGGGCTATTTTATGACTATCCACAAAATTTCATGAAATTCAGTGCACTAGTTAATTCTCCTGCGATGAGACAAACACACAAGCAGATTTTGAACTTTATTTATATCGATAACAGCTTACAATGTTTTGTTTCTCGTAACATTTCCCTCTGTTTGTTTGTAATTAATACATATTCTTAAACACAGTGTATATATTAAAATTTAGATAGCATTTTAAAATTAATATCCTATTCATTGTAGAGCGCTATCTTTTATAAATACATTCTAAACTGAGTTATTAGAATTCGAGATTGCTGTTAACAGATAATATAATATTGCAGGTTTGGATTATTTAAAGGTAAAGATAATTTTACAGTGTTTCAAGTTGAAGGTATCATTTCAACAGTGGTATAGTTGAAACATTCTCAAATACAAAGTAACTTAAAAGTAAACTTCCTAAAACATTGGTAAGCACATAAAATAAATTGTAAATGTGTAATTATTACAAATTAATTTATGTGCTTAACATATATTATTTTATATGCATATTCTCATCATTTTTTGACAAAATTTATGGATTAGAATTTCACTGCAGAGAAATATCAATCAAGAAAATAAAATCTAAAATTATATTAAAGCTAATGTGTTAGATTTTAATACGTTCATATCCCGAAATTTATACGACTGTATTTTAAAATTAATGAGCAAGTGCAGTCTCATCAAGTTTTTTCATGAAGTTTCTCATCTCTATGAATTATAATTCTATTATAATTCTTAGAGATGAAAAATAAAATTAACACGGCTTGCCTTTTTTTTTTATTTACTTTCAATACGAATTAAATATTATTTTCAAACTGAAAACATTTGTTTTAAAACTGCGTATGAAAATTGAAAAAAATTAGAGTTTTTAGTTTACACAATGTGCACTAGAGGGCGGTACCATTAGCAGAATTGTGAAGTGCATCGCTTGGCCAGGGGAAAAATGCAATTCTTTACTACGGCGTGTCCTCTCCTTCTCTCTAGTCTTCATGTGTTGCACCAACGAGACTTGGGGATAAAAACTATACTATACTAGTGTCAAAGAATTTCTAACCGTAAAGAAGGGAAGCTTCCGAAGACCCAATGTAAACAGCCTTATCGCGACTGCGGTAAAATCTGTCATGCAGGAAAAGCAACATTACAGGACGAGAATCCGGGATGAAGGATTCTTTATTGTTTCTTCTCGGGTTTTTTTTTTTTAATACTTTGATTTGATAATCGTGTGATAAGTGATGCAGTTTAAATGGAAAACATATTTTCATTTACATAAAGATTTTTTTAAAGCAAAATAAAAAATTTTAATGTTTTTTTTTTACCTCCAACTACATTCTAAATAAGAATTTAAATTTGCATGCTTTGTCTTTGTATAAATTTTTTTTTCAATTTAAGATATTTTTTCGCTATCATTAAAGGATATTACGGCAAAATAAAATTATATTTTATTTCATATCTAATTATACTTAAAATAAGAATTTTATTTTGCATGCATGATCTTACAAAAACTTTTACACTCAAATTCAAGTGCACTCTTATATGTAATATTAATAAAATAGAAATTATAAATGCACTTACCTTTGACATGATAAGATAAAACAAATAAAGAGTAAGAAGTTCCACAATTTTTTTCACACTAAATATTATTTTCGCTCTACAGATATATTTTATTTCACAGACATATTTTATACTCTTCATAGAAGCGTTCTTTTTGTAAATTTTAATAATACAACTGCAATAAATAAGTTGCTGATGAAATGTTTTTAAGAAGGAAACTATATTTTACATATTTCTTTCAGATAAACTTTTTCAGCAAAAGTGTAACTTAAACTACAGAAATTAAGAAGTAAAAGAATCCTCTAATAATTGTAAAATCAATAACGGTTCCTACCAAGAAAAAAAAATGTCCTATAAAAATAAATTAAGAAAAAGAAAATAATGGAGCATGAGTAAAGCTAAGCAAAATTTAATCAAACAATTTTTATTTACACATATTTATTATATAAACACATTTACATAAAAAGAAAATCACAGTATAAATAATCTAAAAGTATTTTATTTCTAATGTTATCTGCTTCAACACATCCAGCAAATCAGCCTGAACAGACAGAAAATTAAAACTAATTCTATCTCAAACAAACTAATCAACTGGCTTATGTCAAGCTTTTCAATTGGCTTAAGATTAGTAAAATCAAAAGTTTTAAGTATACAAATGAGTAAATATAATCTTGATAAGAATCCTAAATGACAAGATCATTTATTTCTAAAGGTGTTTATTGCGATTACGTATGCATACTAAATGAAACAATACACTAAATACTTTTAGGATCGAAATAATTCACGTACCTTTTGTGTTTGCAAAAATCTCAGCAAATCGGTCATTTTAAGACAATAGCATTTGGAAAATAAAATGTACACAGACCAGAATTGTAATACACGATTAAATACATGTCAACCACGTAAATGAAGTGACAAAAATATTAAATTAACAACTTAAAATTGTAATAAAGTTGCCCCACGTGGTAATACAACAGACAAACACAGTGACTTGCGAAAGAAATAACCCATTTCCAGGACAAAGAATCTCTCCATCACCCAAGATGCATTGCGCGAAATCACACCAGCGCCCATCGAGAAGGGATTTTACTCGAAGGGAATACCCACAGAATACTATATTCAGAAGGTGCATTCCCATAGGACCCTATGGCAACATTTTTAATATGGGATGTCGCATAGACACTAGAGCTCGTGAGTTGGACCAACTGAACTACGATGCGTCTGCCAGATTTGGCGCGTTATCGCTCGCTTGGCGATTTTTTTTTTAAACGGGAGGGAAACAAAATGTTGAGGACTGAACTTTTATAATTTTTGAAACTATAGAAAGGATCAGGATTTAAAAATACATTAATCTGTAACATAAATATTCATTAGTTTAAGAATATTTAAATAAACACAGTTATATATTTAATTCAAATAATCATAAAATAGATTAAAAAATAGACCCATTGCATTGTCTCACTATAAAACATAATGCACAAAAAATTACAAGCTAACATACTCAAAAGACTGAAATATTATATAATACTTTCAGTCTAAAAAGTATACTAGCGTGTTGATCGTTAATTACTTGATCCTTAATTTATTCTGGGATACTGATAATAGACTTTTTTTTTCAATATAAAAATATTCATATATGAAATATCAAATTTACATAAATGCACTATCGAAGTTGTGGAACTCAATCATTAATTACCCGAGGGGGGGGGGGATTTTTCACCATAAGGCACTTAATAAAAATTTTACATAAATATATACACATACTATATCACATTCAACTAAGAAAAAGCTATCCAAATATCAATTATTTCACATTTTATAAAAATACGGAAAATATTTTTTAACTAATTATACCACTACCTCTTAAAATTTAGTCTAATCCGGCAGTAATAACAACACAGCACCAATTTCGTATCATGAACACATGTATACTTATAGGAACACGTGTATACTTATGAACACGTGTATACTTATAATGAACACGTATGTAGGATGGTGATAACTAAAATTATTTCAATTTTAATAAACATAAATTACATACCCTGTAACGCAACAAGTTTTCTTTTATCAATCCATTTCTATAAAATGATCTAAACACTTAACAAATAATCCTTTTTCACGTTACTCAAACCACGCTAGTCTGTTGTTTTAAGTTTTCGCGGAGCGAAATAGGGTTATAACATTGAAAATCGGCTTGGACCCAAACCAGATCGTCGCCAAGCGCTCGGATCAAACCAGACCATCGCCAAGAGCGCGCCAACCCAATGTTTGGTCTATCTCTAATGGCCGCCGCGAAAACGAAACAATCGAGAGTGACAGGTCTGTATAGTAGTCTGTGGGAATACCCCTGTACGGTTACTTCTCCTTTTAACATCTCTTCCACAGTAGCCAGATGGCGATAGTTAAGTCTAAGCCAACCTTCCCCCGTTTGCTAGTGTGGCCAGTTTGTATAAAGAAACAATTGCAGTTAAGCTGGCAGTGAAATGTGATGGTGTATTATATCAAACAAATCTACAGGTATAGGGACATATATTGATACGGGGTGTACGGATTGAGTATGAGCGGTACCCGGGGGCGGGCCAATGTGACGTCACCCGAAAAGTCACTTCGCTTTCTCTACCTTCTTCATAGAGTTTCGTCCAGAACAGAGCACCAGGCGCGAAGCGCCTTTAATCTCCAATCTCTAGGTGTGGTTCTTATCTTCATACTGTGACATTATTTCATTGGTCCATAGTTGGAGGTTCGAGGTTTTTGATTTACTGTTTTTATTATTTGTCCTAGCTCCTAGTGTGGCAGTTTGTTGCACATTAAGAGTTTAAGCAGTTTGGGGGGGTTGATGCAGATCTGAGGGTAACCTAGCATTTTAGCAGTTTAGGATTTTAAACATTTTGTAGAAAACCAAAGATCGCGAGTTTTCTTTAATATCAACTGATTAAGGTGGGACGTTCCTAGTACCGAATATCAAAGTTAAGTACCGAGCGGGGTCTCTTACGAGATTTAACCTTGCGATGATCATAATCATGCAGATTAAATAATAGTTCATTTGGGACAGATGGCAGATTTCTGTAGAATTTAAGCGCTAGCTTTTTGATTTGGGCTCTAACAGTTTTTATTTTGAAGTCTTTCCTAATTACCGAGTTTCTTAAGTATCTAGGGGCTTTCCTTATAATCCTTAGGGTTTTGTTTTTTCTTGTCTCTAATAAATCTATGGTAGTTTTACAGGCATATCCCCATACGGGTGCTGCATACAGCATTCCCGGGCAGATGACCGATTTATAAATTAGGAGTTTATTTTGATAACTTAGATTTCCGTTTCCTATCATTGGGTATAAGGCTCCTATGGTTATATACGCTTTTTTGATTATGTTCGTTACGTGCAGTTTCCAAGTTAGGTGGGAGTCTATCGTTACACCTAGGTAT
The DNA here is from genome assembly GCA_951213105.1 of Amaurobius ferox. NCBI lineage: Eukaryota > Metazoa > Arthropoda > Arachnida > Araneae > Amaurobiidae > Amaurobius > Amaurobius ferox. The sequence goes on from OX578136.1 coordinate 113,392,673, forward strand.
TTAGTAGATTTTTCCGCTTTTAGGGCATGGTTGTTTATGTACAGAGGAGGCGGAGGTTTACGTTTTCTTGAGAAATAAATCCAATGACATTTATTGGGATTTAATTTTATTCGCCATTTCTCCAGACATGTTTGGAGTATGTCTAAGTGTTGTTGTAGCTGTCTGTGCATTACTGAGACGTAAGGGTGTTTTGCAAGTATCGCGCTGTCGTCTGCATAGAGTGCCAGCTCCGTGTCTGGGGTCCTGGGAATGTCATTTAGATATATGTTAAAGAGTGTCGGGCCCAGGATGGATCCTTGCGGTACACTACTTTTAATGAGCTTGGGTGTAGATAAGTTATTTTTTACTCTGACTTGAAAGTGTCTGTTATTTAGGTATGAAATTAAAAGTTTGACAAGTGCGTCAGGGACTTTTAGAGTGATCAATTTGTAAGCTAATCAACAGTGCCACACTTTATCAAAGGCTTTTTGGATGTCAAGAAAAATCGCAGCTGTGGGTGTCTTATTATTAAAACCAGAAGAAATGTACTCTACCACTCTCAGCAATTGATGAGTGGTGGAGTGTTTTGGCCGAAATCCAAACTGCTCCGGAATGATAATGTCATTCTCACTAAGGTGCGTGTTCAGTCTCTTAAGAATTATTTTCTCAGTAATTTTACTAAGTGTCGGCAACAAACTGATTGGTCTGCAGTTGGCTGGAATTGAGGCATCCTCACCAGGTTTATGGATCGCTATAATTATCGCTTCCTTCCATTCTTTGGGGAAATAATTTAGTTCTAGTATTTTATTTATTAAGATGGTCAAGTAAAATATTATATTTAAGGGTAGGTTTTTTACCGCGATATTCCTGATTTTGTCGTGCCCTGGGCTTTTACGGTTTTTAAGGTTTTTGATAATCTCTACTATTTCTTGCGGGGTGGCTGGGTTAATCTCAGCCGTGACCGGGGAGTTCCTGAAATTGTTTAGAGTTTGCCTAACCATTCTTAGGGTGTCCTGACACATTAGATCGTGGTTTGGTTCAAATTGCTTTTCGTAATGCCTATCAAGCGCCTCTGCCTTTTCTTCGTCTGAGTACGCAATATTAGCGCCATCTATTAGTGGCGGGAGTTTAATTTGAGGTTTTCGGAGTCTTTTAGCGAATTGCCAGAGCGATACGTCTTCCTGGCTAAGGGATTCGATTAATTCTTTATACTGTTGCTGCTTTTCTGCGACAATTTTTTCACTGACTTTACACGTGAGTCTATTAAGCTCCCTTTTAAGGGTAGGGTCTCTGTTAGCCTGCCATGTCTTACGCATTCTATTTCTCTGTTTAACTAACTGTTTGACATGGTGGGAAAGTGTTGGCATTTTTGATGACTCACGATGTGTTGTGGCAGATGCAATAGCTCTCCTGATTTCTGTTGTGAGTGTGTGCGTGGTAGAGTCAATATCCGCCGTGCTCATAATGTTGGGTACTGCTAAATGCGGCTCGAAAAGTGCTCTTTTGAATACGTTCCAGTTCACCCTCTCTTGTCCCAGAGAGGCTAGAAGGGGAGTGTTCAAATCGAATGTCACCAGTACCGGTAGATGATCCGAGTCGAATTCATCCAGGGTATCAATTGTGTGAGCGTATTCTATGTTTCTCGTTAGGACAAAGTCTATGAATGAGCCATTGGCACCTGAGAAGCAGGTTGGTCTCGACGGTGCAATGATGTCAGTGTTTGTTGTGTTTAGCAATCTATGTATCTGTGTACCGCGTGTGTTGGCTCTCCTGCTGCCCCACGCTCGGTGGTGTGCATTGAAGTCGCCCGCGAGTATTGTGTTTGGATATCGCGAGAAAAGCAGTTCCAGCTGCGCAGCTACATTTATACCACTCATGTTTTTGACATATATTGAAGTTAGGATAAATGGGTTTACATTATTTATTTTAATTTTTTTACTAGTATTTTCTATACTTTGAAGATTTATGTTGTTTATTTCCTCGTGGGGAATATTACTTTTAATATATATTGCTGTTCCTCCATGGGGATTTCTAGCAGTTATATTTGAGCTAAGGGTATGATAGCTATTATAGTTTGCTATATTTAGTTTTTTGTTTTCTCTAACTTTAGTTTCCTGGATTAGCAGGGCATCTACATCATTTTCATTTACGTAGCTCCTAAGTTCATTTATTCTTGGAGATATGCCGTTCGCATTCCAAAATATTATTTTAAAACTTTCTTTTTGGGACCTATTCATGGCGGGTTTGTTTCTCACTGTTTTTATTAAATTCCGCGATTAATTTAAAAGCCTCAAAGACCATTTGCATTGGATCGCTCTTTTTTTGAATTAACTCAGCGAGCTGCATCAACAGATGTTTTATATCGTCTAGGTTGAACATACTGATAAATCCTCTGACGAGGTTGAGGATTTCATCCATCTTTTCATCATTGGATTTATCAGCAAGTTCAGTCTCAGCTTCCATTTCCTCAGTCTCAGCTACAATTTCCTCAGCCTCAACCGCGGTTTGATCTGTTTTGTGAGTATCCTTTTGGACCTCGGTAGTCTTTTGTTTTTTTTCAGCCGATTTGTCTAACTGCTGTGTTTGCGCGAGCTCTTCTCGGGCGCGTTTAGTTTTCTGCCATTCCTGAACCTTTTTTTCTAATCTTTGTTTTGCTTCTCTTGCCTCTTTGGCGGCTTTATCAATTGCTATCCTCTGATTTATGTCTTCATGAGCTATTCTCACTTCCTCCACAGTCATTTCTCTGGAGGTCGACGGTTTAGGGGCCTGCTCTTGCACCGATCTGGTAGGTGCTGAAGTTTGAGTTCTTTTAACCTGTGGCACAGAGTGCGAGGAGTCCTGATGGGGTGTCTGAGGGTTTAGACCGAGGGCCTTTTGCCTCCAAGGGGGTATCTGATTTTTGGGGGGAGGGGGGGGGGCATACCCCGGTGCCTTTCCTCTGTTCCAGGGGTTCTTCGGGCATTGCCTGAAGTTCGCCGGGTGATCTCCATTGCAGTTAGCACACGTTGCCTTCTCTGTCCTTGGTCTTTGGCAGTCACGTGTGAAGTGTTCTTCAGCACACTTAAGGCACTTTGGTGGCATGCTGCAATTCTCAGAGGAATGATTGAATTGCTGGCACCGGTAGCAGATTTTGAAGCCCCGTGCTCTGAAGGCCTCTACCTTCACAGCCAAGTATCCTAATCTTGCCAGTCGGTATACCCTCTGCCAGTCTTCCGTAGGCCTAATGCTGACTAAGAAGATCGGCAGGGGCAATCTCGTTTTTGTGTTTCTCAGTTGAGAAACCCGGACTACATCTAATCCTTCGGATGTTAGAGTGATTTTTATTTCCTCAATGTTATAGTTTGTTGGTAGCCCCTTCAAAACTACCTTTTTGGGCCTTTCCGTCTTTAAGTTTAAACTGTGGAAGGGGATTTTCTCACTAGATAAATGGCGTTGTACAACCCTATAGGCGTCAGCGTCATTTGGAATCAATTTTAGCATGTCTCCTGTGAGCTTGCCAGATACTTTATTACCTGAGATTTCATTTAATTTTTTTAAGGAGAGCCTGGTAATTGTCATTAAACTTGATGAAAAAACATTCCGCTTTTGGGTCTTTTTTTTCAACCACTACACTATTTTGCCTGTCACTATTTTGAACCGTTTTTGGTTTTGGTGCACTTTTGAACACTATAGGTTGCGCGACAATTTCAGCATAACTCTTAGTTTTAACATTATCATTTACATCTTTATCAATTTTTTCACTACAATCCATGTTATCCTTGTCATTAGATTTTAAGTTTAATTCTCCATTCTGGTTTTTAGTAGGAGCATCCATAGTAGATTGCCCCTCTATCCTCCTCTTTCTCTACCTCTTCAATAAGGCTCCTATATATACAGGTTGGCGCAAGAGCGGCCATTGATCGTTTTTGCGACGAGCTCCGGTCAGCGACCCTGTGCTTTGCTTTTCCCACGTGTTTTGATTTGTGACTTGTGTTTTTCGCTTGTATATTCGCTTCTTCTGCTCTTTGCGGCCTCTACTTTTATCGTTATTACCCTTTGAAAAGTATGCTTCCTTTTCTATGCTATGGAGGGGCTTTCTTTTGAATTGGAGGTTGCTTTCAAGGATCTACCAAGGACAGATATGTAAAGCGCCATTTCGCCTGTTGATGACTCTTCCATGTGCTTAGAGACGGTAAACATGGACTCTACTGATCTTGTGAATAGTATTATTGCTAGCTCAAATTCTATCGTGGGTGATTATATCAAGAAACTGGTATCCAGTGTCTGTGCTCACAATGAAAATCTCCTGGATTACCACGACCATTTAGTAAATTCGCCAAAGGAACTTCCGGATCCTAATTTTATGGACTTGCTGAATAAACTAAGAGATTTAGGACGTAATGGATTACTGATTGAAAAAAAGACAATAATTGAGAACCTCGTCAAGCTTTCCCTAATGATCTTCCTAGCTCAAAACAACGATCAACAACCTGGTGAGCTCCACCAGCTGAAAGCTGGATTCAAAGGTATGTGCGATCATATTCTCTTACTGATTTCTAGTCCTTTCCCTGCTAACTTGACTCATTGTATTGACAATATAGCTAATATTGGACCCAATTTTAAATACTTAACTGATGATCTTTTAAAATTCAAAGATGCTGATAAACGTGAACACGGTGATAGTGACATCCCCACCCAAAGTAACAAACGTAAATATGTTAAACATTCAAATACTGAAGATACTCAAAAAGTTGAAAATATTACTATTGAAACCAGTAACAGATTTAACTTACTTACTAATGAAAATTCAAATGATGTTGAGAATTCCAATTTGATTACAACTGATAACCCTAGTGTAAAGAATGTTGACAATTTTAATGCAATCAATGATACAGCCAAGTTAATTGATGCTGAAAAGTCTAATGTAAACAATACCAAATATATTAACTGTCCTGTTGACTATGACTCTAGTAATGACCAATCCCCCTCCCAGCCCTCTAAACCTGAACCTTTCTACATAAAGATGGTAGAAAACTGGAAGGCACTCTTAAACAATGCCACCAAAGACTTAGTTTTCAAAACCCCCTCCAGATGGCAGGCGAGTACGTCAGACTAAAACCAAAAAATGTCGAACAGTATAGAGCACTACAAGAATGCTTTCTAGCAAATAAAATCCAATTCCATAGTATGAGCATAAAATCAGAAAGGCCCAGTAAGATCCTCTTAAAAGGAATTCCCATTGACACTAATGGCCAAGAAATTAAAGAGGACCTAGTATCTAAGGGATTTGACATCCAACGTGTGTCTCAACTAAGGAAATTCAAAACGAAAGAGCGACTTCCAATCTTCCTTGTGAATGTCTACAACTCCGATAACTTTGATCAAATTTATGAACTAGAGGAAGTGGTTGGCTTCATTGTCAAAATAACAGATTACGATCCCTTTCCCTGGTTTCAGTGTTATAACTGTCAATCATGGGGACATAGTTCTGACAATTGTAACCTCCCCCCTCACCTGTCTAAAATGTGGAGAGCCCCACCAAACCAAACAATGTACCAAATCAAAAGACCTCCCAGCAAAATGTATAAACTCTAAAGGACCCCACCCGGCCAACTATTTAGGATGCCCAAAAGCCCCAACCAACAAGGGACCCTCCCCCAAAATCCAAACTGCAAGTACTCTCAGCAATAAAACTCAAAACAATCAACCTGGACCCTCTTCCCATCAAAACTCTAACTCTAGTATCACTCATACCTATAAACAATCAAATCCAATTGCTCCCATCCCACCAAGTACTTCAGTGCAGAAGCCATTCTGCACACCCTCTCCTTCAGAGCCCTCCACTAGCACGGCCTGCCCTGAGCTAGAACCCTTTTCAGTCATACATGAAAGGTATAGGAAAAGAAAACTTGAGGAGAAAGAAAAAGAAACCTGTGAACTTAGCCTCACAGAGAACCAAAACAAGCCTTATTTTGCAAAGAGCTCCAACTCCACTGTCAAAAAAGCTAAGCCCACCTCTTCTCCTTATGCTCTGCCTCCTGTTGAAAATAACCAGCATGCTTCACCAACTCCTGTAGCTTTCCCACCTGAAAATCAAACTAAATCAACTAATTCTTTAGCAAACAATAATACCAAATCAAATAACCAAACTAGTAAATCCATTCAAAACAACCAATCATATAATCAAACTAACCAGCAAAACCTGTCACCCCCCACCCTCCCAATGGAAGTTGTGGACATTCACAGGGAAGCAGAAAGCCCGCCCTCCCTCGGAGGAATCAGTGAAATTATGAACCTAATTACTGCAATTCAAAAAATATTCTCAAAATTCAATATTCAGGACATAATAAATAAAATCACATTAGCTATCACCGATATGGAAAAAGTTGAGGGTCCCCTCAACAAACTATTTGTAATTATCCGTGCTATTGAATCTATCTTCGGTGCCCAGATAAATCCTACCAATCATGAATAGACACCCATCCAAATTAAATATCCTTTGCTGGAATGCTAACGGCTTATGCAATAAAATCGACGGCCTAAGAAACCACTTAGCTGACAACCCCGCTGACATCATCCTAATACAGGAACTTAAAACAAAACGCCCAAACCGTTTAAAAATTCAAAACTTTACTCTCTACTACACACTTAGACACAGCGCCGCAGGTCAGCCACTAAGCTATGGCGGAACAGCCGTTTACATCAAAAATCACATCCCACACACACATCTCCCAAGTTCAAACACACATCGTCTTGAAAACACATTGGTGGAAATCCTACTTTCTAGGCAGCAAAAACTCATAATTGGTTCCATTTACAACAGAATTAACTCTCCCGACCCCCTTTATAACGATCTTGACCTCATACATAACCCCCCATCCCCTACTATCTTAGCAGGTGACTTCAATGCGCACCATCCTAGATGGAATGCACGCAGGACTAGCCCCTAGCCGGGTAGGAAGAGAACTTAACAACTTTTGTATTGATAATAATTTAGACATTAAATTTCCTCTCCTCCCCACCAGACATAGTAATCACACCAACCCCACCACCATTGATTTTGCATTATTAAAAAATTGTCCCTTCCCAGCCTCTGTAAATGTACTTAATCTTTTTACCTCGGACCATCTAACTATCTTATTAACGCTGCAACTAAATACCCCTCTTCCCGCCCCCTCTTTCCCTACTAAAGTTACTGGAAAAATTTTGTTAAACTTCTAAACGAGTTCCCCATCCTCTTCCCAACCATCACTTTTACCGAAGATGTTGACACGGCGATCAAAACACTAACCCAAACATTTAGCTCAGCACTCTCCGACAGCACCTCCACCTACATTCCACAACTCTACCAAAAACTCCCATATTCTATCACTAGCCAAATTAAACTCAGAAACCGCGCTCGCCAACACTGGCAACACACAAGAAATCCTGCCCACAGAACTAGATACAATAACCTGACGGCACAAATAAAACTTTTAATTTCTAACTATAAACAAGCCAAATGGAAGCAGTATGTTGAATCTTTCTCCCCTACTGATCATTCACTTTGGGACTTCTTAAAACGTATTCGTAAAAAGCACAAAAATATTCCCTTACTCTCTCACAATAATACCACTGCTTACACAGAACAAGACAAAGCTAATTTACTCGCTGATGTATATGAAAAACAATTCACACCACATGAAGATATTTTCTGCCCAAATTTCATGGAGGAAACTGAGGATACTGTGAAGCAGTTCCTTAGTGTTCCAAATACTTCCCTCCTTCCCCACATTCTCCCCACTGACATAGTTAACTACATCAACACTCTCAAAAACAAGAAAAGCCCCGGCCCTGACAATATTTCAAGCAAAGCTCTTAAATCCTGCACTATTAATATAATCTTTTACATCACTGTTTTAATCAATTCCATTTTCGATCTCAATTACTTCCCCCGCGACTGGAAGCACGCCGCCATTGTTCCAATCCTTAAACCAAATGAAAATTTAAACTCCCCAAAAAGTTAACGCCCCATTAGTCTGCTGTCCTCTCTTGGCAAACTGGTTGAACATTTCATCGCCATCCAAATCAACAATTTCCTTGCTAATAACAATATTCTCATCCCTGAGCAATTTGGTTTTAGACAGCTTCACTCTACAACACACCAACTACTCCGCGTGGTGGAGTACATCTCTGATGGACTCCAAAACCGATCAGCAGTTGGAGGTATACTTATTGACGTCGCTAAGGCCTTCGATAGGGTGTGGTTCATTGGACTCATACAAACTCATTCAGCTTCGTATGCCTCACTCTCTTACCCATATTTTATACTCCTACCTCAGCGATAGAACCTTTCATGTCCGTCTGAACCAGACACACTCACACACCAAACATATCTTGTCTGGAGTACCTCAGGGCAGTAAACTTGGTCCCATTCTTTTTAACATTTACATAAACGACATCCCTAGAACCAACAACACTATACATGTCTATAATTGTTCCTAAATAAGGCGAATAATACTTCAAAGCAAAATCTTACTAATTGATAACATCCATTCCTGCTCCATGATTCCAAAATTCCGCAATTTCGTGGGAAACTCAATATTAAAATTTCGAACTCGTTTTAACACTTTACACCAATACGAATATTATGCTATGTAGGGAAAGTAATAAGCGCGACTCACTTTTGCATAAAATATTCAACAAATAAAAGCTATAGAAAAATGATGAAAGACAACAAAAAAATAAATAATTCGTAACACTTTTCCGGTGATATACGAGACTGAATGTGTCACACATCTAAGACTGGAAAATTTATAACACAATTCGCCTGGGACAAAAAGTATTTTATTAGTTACGGTTATGTAACAGCTATTTATCTCACAGAATTTATTCCATTTACTGCGAAATTCGAAATTTCCTCACATGTATTAAACTTTTCAAACATTTTTTTTATAAAACTGGTAGTATGCTATTCATTGACTGTCAACAAAAAGAGTACAATGCTCAAGTTTTAGTCAAAAGTTTGTAATATAATTCAATACGAGTTAAAAAAGGCAAAACCCGACATGCAGAATTATAATACGAGTACAATAAAAATTGGATGCTTTTGTTTGCATTTCAATGTCATTGTATGTTAGTGTAGTGAGAAATATTTTTTCTTTAAACGACAATAGATAATGATATATAAATTAATTTTTACTTTCTTGGCTTTGAGCTAGAGGAAAGTATGGTGATAATGATTATGATTTGTACCACTTTTGTAACTGAATTTTTAACCGAATTTGGGTCGCGAGTTTCATATCACTACCTGACATACAAAATGCCACCACATGAAACTTTGGCCTTATAATTATGCAAACTGCAAGACAAACACAGCTAGTCGATGAATGCAAATGATCTGAAATGCAAGTATATCACGTGTTTAGAGCGCGGGATAAAAGGAGTGGAAACGACAGATGAGACAAAAGTTGTTACTGTCTGTCGCCTATAGAAACCCTTTTTCCGAGCCGTTTACATTTCAGAAGACGCGTGTTGTTGAAGACGTGCCTCTCCGATGACGCAGAAGTCCGTTTCGGCATTTGGACGATCATGCGAGTGGATTCATTTTAAACCTACGTATGGCTGGGTAGTCAAACCGGGGTATCACTGGAGTCGTACCACCGTTGAAATACGCTTAGATTCGTCCACTGGGCAAAGGATATGGTGAAGATGGATTGAAGACTCAAGGACGGGGGTTCAGTGAAGTGCCCAGGAGAGGATAAAATCCTCCCTTTAAACTCAGCCGAAAAGGAAAAAGTCAGAAAAGGATTTACTAAAAGAAGAGTTAGCAACTAAGAGGTGCTTGAGGGGGAGGCGATAACCGAAATCATGCCCTTCCCCAAGTCTTCACAAATGAAAGAACTGGGGCTCAAGCGGGATGCCAGCAGAAGAGAGGAAATGTGGGGAAAAAGGGGGGCAGCCCGAAGGGCGCAGGGCCTTGAGCTTGCCTAGCGGAGAAAAGGGGAAAGGGCTTTCCAACTAATCTCGAATTCCCAAAAGCAAGGGAGGGGTACAGAAATGGTTACAAGTCTGTGTCAGAAGGGAGATCAGATAAAACTATGCTGGACGCCTCCGTTTGTGAGGGCGGAAGAAAACATCTTGCACGACCAGCCCAGATAACGACAGAGGGCGCTTTCGCGCTCCCGGGTTACCAGGACGGTAACGTAAGATACTGTCGAGCGTAGGATTATTTACGCTTCTCAGACCTCTATGGAATTTATGAGATACATTTTTGACATGTTCCAAAAATGGCCGAATTTTGAGGTCTTTGTGCAGAACTTCTAACTGGACGTAGAACGGAAGATTAACAAACGAACGCAATGCGTTATTTTGAAGTACCTGAAGTTTCCTGTGGTCAACATCCGCTGGAGTGCCCCAAATAAGGACTCCGTACGTCATGATTGGACGTATGCAGGACATGTATAGCAATAACATATTCTTGACTGACAGGCGACTATTTCTAGCCAAGAGGGATCTAAGCTGGGCTAGAGATGACTTCACTTTCTTGCATGTTTCAGAAATGTGACATTTCCACGATAATTTGGAATCAAAGTACACTCCTAGGTACTTGTAACTAGATTGCCAGGGAATAGGCTCATTGTTAAAAATTAAATTAGTGGTTGGGTATGCCGGGGGGGGGGAGGTGACAACGGCAGATTTGCTCACGTTGACTTTGCTTCTCCATTTAGTTAACCATTGCGTCAGAACTTTGAGATAACCTTGAAGTGCGTCGTGCACGACTTATGTCTGTTTGTGATGTGTGATCAGGGCCGTGTCATCGGCATAAAGGTTAAGGGAGACTCCGGTGGAACGTAGTAAATCGTTAATGTAAAGTTTGAACAATCTAGGTCCGACAAGGGATCCTTGAGAGACGCCGCTGAGAATATTTCTGGGAGAGGAGAGAGCAATAGAAACTCGTACCACGGAGCTACGCCCCGTTAGGTACGAGTGGAGAATTTTAATAAGATCTGGAGGAAAAGAGCGTTTGATAAGTTTGAATAATAATCCATTTACCCACACCTTATCAAACGCTTTCTGTATATCCAGGAAGACAATAGAAGTACTTAAGGGCATGTGAATCGTCGCAGTGGTACATGTCCAACCAGATTGTCCGTCAGCATGAGTTGATTGACGCATTCAAAGGCATGCTGTGGCGTCCCCACAAACGATGGCTGTCGACATTCTGCCGAATTTACAGTGTATATTGGATGTTCCTATATCAGCGAACTCAGGAAACTATCCACACGCTCATTACATCTGTTTCTCAAAAAATTGCTGCTTGTATCCCCGTAACAGGTGGTCCTACTGCTAATTGAGCACCTTTTCTATGCCATTACTGTATTGCATTACCCTTCTGGAAATAACATCACTATGCCATCTCTGTATGTGTGTCTTTTATCATCATACTCTATTCGCACTTTTATGGTCCAAGACCAAGACCAAGGCGCTTGATTACGGGGTCCCTGCGTCAGAGACGTTCTCTTTCATGGTGTTGCACTTTCTGTGTTGGGTAGAGTATTATGTAGGCGGGAATACAGGAACATCAAACCCGAAAAATGTGTGTAATTAAAATGAGACTTTCTAAAATATAGTGGTTTTTTCGCAGTTATGTATGCTGTTATTTTTTACATCTGCTCAAATGACTGATGTATTTTCCGAAATCGGTTGATTCCCTATTTAATTTTGTGGGATATTTAAGTTCTTAGTTTTATTTACTGAACAAATGCTTTAAATTCATCAGCTGTTAATTCGCATTTCTGGTTCATCTTTATCATTTGTTTTCGTTCCTTATGGCAATCCCTTGTCCCTGGTTAATTTCAGCTACTTTATTAATATAAACTGCTATTGCTCTGATGAACGTTGGTCACACTATCTCTTGCCTTAAAAAAGGAAGTATTTTTTGTCTGCAAAACAGATTTCTACCCTTTTATTGTATTTTACATATTATACCAAGATTGTATAAATTCTAAAGATTTTATTTTCTGCAGTGTAAAATAAAATTCTCAGAACTATTTTCCAAATTTATGGAGAAACTTCGCCCTTATTTATACAAAAAAATCCTATTAAATACATATTTTACAAACATTTTCAAAACTTCGTTTACCTTTAGTTTCTTAATTACCTAATATATCCATCAACTACTGTCATATAATCTAAAATTGAAAAGTCTCCTTGACTTGAAATAAAATCGATGGCCCTGTTAAGGCGAAGAATTCATTGATTGTTGTCGCACACTAGTGGATGCATAAACACTTTCTGATTAATCTTTCTCTATATGTTGCGTTGTGTAAAGTCTTTAATCAATTTCTTTGTCAGATTTGCCACTCTATCAGATACGATAAGGGACTTTCCATGACGTCACATGTTTGTGACAAACCCAAATTGAACATGCAGTACGAAAATTTAATTTAATTTATTTGGTGATGAGAACAAAATGAAAGCTGCCATTAAAGAGTTACTTTTAAAAGGAAATTGATGCTTTCGATAATTATAAATTTAAATATAGTCAAATGTATATCTTCAATGCTGCTTCATATGGCTGTATGTACACAGCAAGATTGTTGCTTTAGGAATTTGTTTACGGTCTAGGGTCATATTTTCAAGCGTTAGTTAAGATAAAAGCTTTTAAACATGATATAGTTTTACAGGTTGGATATTTAAGAATATTCATGTACTTTGGGAATTGATTGTGCCATAAATACATGTTAAAGATACGAAATGTATCTGGCAGAAACTTGAAATATTTGATTATGTAACTGTAATATATGAAAGCAATTGAACAAAATATGAATGTTCACATAAATATGTTAATGTCTTGACTAGGAATTTAATTTAGTATATTAAAAGTTAATTTATATGAATGCACAACAATTCACACCTGATCTCTGTATCTTGAGCAGCCCAGCGTTGTATCTATTGAGATACTTGCGTTTGGAAGGACTTTAAAATTTTTCGCTTACTTGTAAAAAACCCATAATTTTTAAGGTTATATTTTTTGCTGACCTCCTTTAATATAATTTATTACCTTTCTCACCCCACACAATTGTATCTTGCATAGTGTTACGACTTATATTCTGTTATCGTAGGTGCACTTATATTCTGTTATCGTAGGTGCACTTTCGGGATATAAGAATGTAGTTAAATTTCTGGATCACTCATAAGCGTAAACAGAAACAATATGCAGCAAATAGCTCGATAACTATCTTACAAGACTACTGAGCAACTTTCAGATACAGAACAACATCAATTAAATGCGCAGCTAATTTACAAAATAACCGATACTATTATCAAAACACTGACTTATCTCACAAATTTATTTCGCTTGTTCCACGTCAACTACACTCTAACTGAGAGATGACTTCCTTATATACCGTCGCAAGAAATTTATAGAGCGTGCTCGTATCTGCAAGAATATTCAATATTTCGAGAAAGTTCTAGTATATTCGTAAAAGATCCAAAAAGGCGCTAAGTGGGCGATAAAATCTCCCACCCATGCTCCGAAAAGTATTTAAACCCTGCTTTCACGTAATCGGAATTGCTGCCTGTAGAAGGTGTTTCTCCTTGGAGGTAGGTAAAACCAGTAAATCCCTTTATACACTTGTAAAAATATCATGGTTAAAAATATTACTCGAACGTTTGCTGAATTTTTGCTCAGGTTAGTATCAAACCCTGTGTCAGTCTGATTGGACTTAGGGTTACCTACAGAAAATCACCCTAACTTTCTACAAAAAAAATTTGATGTGGGCAACACATGACTTTCCTTATATAATGCACTGAATTTACTACTTTTACAGTAGAAAAAGAGGCAATTCTTATAGTAGAAACTTGTATGCTTTCCAAGATATTGAATTTTTGTCAATTAGTCGTCATTTTCATTGATTTAGCGTCATTTTTATCCATTTGGCCAGATTTTTGTTAATTTGGCAACATTTAAAAACGTCTCCAAGTTGCCGACATTCCTCCAAATCCGCCGCCATAATCTCGCCAAGCGTTATGGACGGAGAAATAAGATATTCTTATAGCAGATAAATGACTATTGGCTTTCAAACACAAAAGTATTACTCGAAGTATCTTTTCTCATGAATGGAACGAATTAGATCCACGAGAATGATGTCACCCAATTTATCGCATAATATTACATATGAAAAGTGAACATGTTTCTCAACAGTTAATATATTTTTTTAATTTATGAAATTTTTTGATAAATCTATTTGATAAATGTGCAATATCTCGAGAACGGTTCGTGCTAGCGTTCTAAAGTTAATGTCAATTGTTTTCTACAGAAAAACTACATAAGAAATGTCTATTTGCGCAACTTTATTAAAGGTTTTCATTTTTGGATGATTTTTCAAAATTTCACTTGAAAAGATAGGAGGGGGGGGGGTGTGTGTCTGAATATTGGATTGTGTTTAAAAACAATAGTCTTCCAATAATATTCACGAATTGTAATTTTTGTACCAAATTTCATTCGAATTGCTCCATTATTTCGTGAGATATCGTCTCCACAACCTCACTGACACACACACACACACACACATACATGTACACAAACATCATCTCAGAAATGTTCAATTCGTGACCAGGCGCGCTTGAAACGTGCTCTGCCGTCGAAACTCGAATTAGAATTTTCGACCCCGTCACAATACTTTCCTTATACATTATACTATGTATATAAGGAAAGTAATACTTGCAATAACAATATTTGATAACATTTAAACATGAATGTTAGGAACAATACATCACGTTAATACTTTATTTATTGCCCAAGCACCTTTATGGACAAATCCAGACACCTAGTGTCTTTATGTTCAGACCAAGTGTGCCATGTAAAATAAATTTATTAGGATTTGCAACAGAAATACTTGGCACAATTTTCAGGAAATTCTGATAAGATTCGATAGATGTAGTATTTTTAGATAGTATAATATATATATATAGATATTTACAATTTTTATATATATTGAAAGTCACTACAATAAATGTGGCCTTTACAAAATTTGGCTGCCACATCACCACAATTCGAAAATTGTACATTTCAACAGGATTGGAGGCCAAATTTCGTATCCAGAGCCAGAAAAAGACGCATTGGGTTTTGGAGGTGGGGCCTTATATATTTCAGTCAACTATGTTGTTGTTGTTTCTTATGACCTCCTGTTTCGACGGAGTCGATACAGGATAAGTGAAGCAGGACAGAACGAAGAAAGACACAAGACAAGAGAACAAAGTTTATTACAAACAAGCATCACTGACGAAAGTCGGAGGGGATGCAGCTTATCATTTAGAAGAGGACCCAGAAGGCGGAAGACTGACTTTATCCTAAATAAACATCTATGCCTTAGTCGAGATTCGAACCCGAGCCCACTAGATAGCAGCCGAAGACGCTATCCACTTCACCGCCTGGGCGGCTCAGTCAACTATGGAAATCCTTACTGCCGGTTGCACAAACTCAGGTATAAAGAATTTATTGGAGTACTACAATGTATGAAGTGCGGACGATTGGGACACAAAACCTCTCTCAAGATCCTTGTTGCTTGTATTGTAGCGATTTTCATGAGCATTGAAAGTGTACTGGCGAACTTAACTCTTCTATAAATTCTTATGAAATTCCAAGTTTGGAACAAAACTTGGGATTGGGAGTTCTTGCCGGGACCATGGCTGCCAAACATATAGTGTTGAAATCTACAAGAGTTACATGAACTATGTCTTGTGAACGACTTCGAAACTATTATCATAGGGGCTGTCAACTGTTTCTGTTTTCTTTTGGTCTTTTACTTTTCTTATATACATAATGTATAAGGAAAGTATTGTAATGGAGTCGAAAATTCGAATTCGAGTTTTCGAGGAGAGCACGTTTCAAGCACCCCTGATCACGAATGAAATATTTTTGAGGTGATGTGTGTGTGTGTGTGTGTGTGTGTGTGTGTGTGTGTCTGTGAGTCTGTGGAGACGATATCTCACGACCGAATGGAGCGATTCGAATGAAATTTAGTACAAAAATCAGAATCCATGAATACTGGAAGCTTATTGTTTTTAAACGCAATCGAATGTTCAGAACCCCCAAAATTTTCGAGTGAAATTTTGAAAGAAATCATAAAAAAGTCAAAACCTTTAATAAAATTACACAAATAGACATTTCTTATGTAATTTTTCTTTAGAAAGCGATTGATATAAACTTTAGAACGCTAGCATGAACCGTTTTTGAGATATTGCCCATTTTTCAAATAAATTTATAAAAAAATCCCATAAATTAAAAAATATATATATTAATTGTTGAGAAACATCTTCACTTCTCATATGTAATATCATGCGATAAATTTGGTAGACATCATTGTCGTGGATATAGCTCGTTCCATTCATAAGAAAAAATACGTTGAGTAATACATTTGCATTTGAAAGTCAATAGTCATTTATCTACTATAAGAATAACTTATTTCTCCGTCCATCATGCTTGGCGAGATTTTAGCGAAGAATTAGCGGAATGTCGCCAACTTAGCAAAATTTTTAAATGTTGCCAAATTAATGAAAATCTCGCCAAATGGATAAAAATGACGCTTAATCGATGAAACTGATGACTAATTAACGAAAATTCAATATCTTGGAAAGAATATAAATATCTACTATAAGAATAACCTATTTCTTGGCTGTAAAAGTAGTAAATTCCTTGCATTATTTAAGGAAAGTCATGTGCTGTCCCCATCAGATTTTTATTATTATCTTGCTGGAATTTTAAGCGAAAATTATAACTTATTAATGGATGAGTCTTGTCTGTTGGAGCCATTCTATGCCTACTTCACTTAAATTATATATATTGTAATCCATATGTACTGGCATTTTATATAATGTTATTATAGTTAAAACTGAATAATTGAAGTATTAATTGGATATTATTAGCCTTAACTTTGAGAATGTCGCATTTGTAGCTTTTAAAACGGAATTCTTGAGTATTTTGATCATTGTATTTGTTTATTAAGATTACTAATTTAATTAAATGATATAATATAATATATTTGTTATTTTTTATAATTTATTACTATATTTTGTGTAATTCTTTCCTTTTTCGGTCTGAGGTTCCGTGCGTCGGGTTTATTCGTTATGATTGAGGATTTTGTACTTATATTGGTTTGCGGAGATTCAGCTTTAGGTATTTCTAGGGATTGCATATTCGTAGTTCTTTAAAGATACCTTTAATTTTTCTAAAATTGGGATTAGAATTGTACCTGGATTAATTTAATTCCTTCATTTTACCTTCGGTGTAACTATTTTATGCTTTATGAGATAAAGCTTTTTGGGATTACGTGTTGCTACTGCCGTTATGGCTGTTAATATGGTGTTGTTTGGGCTAGGTTTTTGCTTGCTAGAATTTGTATTAATTTAATTGAGATTGATTGTTTACCTTCTGCTGTATAGGTGCGGATTTGGTGGATATTAATTGGTGTTTTATCAAATGTTTTAGTTTTAAGCTGTACTCGGTTGATGTTAATTTTACCATAATTATCATTTCTTACATAATTTTCTATGCTTAGTTTTTTCCTGATATTAATTAATAGTAACATTGGATATTTTGCTTATGGGTCTTTAGCCTGGTTCTTGGCTGTCGTGTTTGACTTCTTATTTTTCTTTTATAGGTTTGGTTCATTTGTTGTATTTTTACTTATCGGAGATCTTTCTTTTCGCGATCAATTTTGTTGCATTTTTGTGATGGGTTGCCTTTGCCTTGGCCCCATTTGTTGGTATATGATTTTATTCTAACTTCCCAGTCGGTAAAATTTGGTTTTGTTTTTAAATTATTTGTTGCCCTGAAATGTTTGACCTTTGTATCGCTGACTTGGGTTCGTTGTTATCTTACGGTGTAAGTATTTGGGTTAGGTAACAGGGTAGTCTTTGATTGTTTTTCTATGAATTTGACGTTTATTTGTTCTTTGTGTTTTCTGTTGAGATTTATAAATTGATTAGGGCTTTATTTTTGGATTTAGTTCTGGGTGCTTACTTTCTCCCCTATCATTGGTTTGGATTGTGGAATTGGATGTTTTGAATTATTTTCTAGTTTTACTTTTTGAAAAAAATTTCCGATTGTTATGAAATTCCGTTAGTGTTTTTTCTGTTTAGGCTTATATTTGGTTCTATGGATTCTGTTGTTCATGCTGTAGGTGGAATTTTTTAAATCTTTGTTATTATCAATTGAATCAGTTGTTTTGATTTTCTCCAGACCTCCGTTTGCTCGAATCTGTTTAATTTTGAATTTAACCAAGATTTTGGTTTGATTGTCTGGTGTGTTGGGGTAGTTCGCCTTGCCGGTTTTGTCTTGAGGATTGACGTTTACTGTCTGTGCAGTAAAATGTACACTGGCAGGCCTCACAATCTAGGCTAAAGGTAGAAGAATGAAATAAGATCTAATGGACGGTTTGGCTCAGTAGTTAAGGCATGGAGATTTCACTCGGAGAACTCAAGTTCTATTCCAGACTCTACCTAAACTATCCCCGTGATTGCTATGAGCACTATAAATATGGGGTTCCTAAAGTCTTTCCGAGAGGTTGGTAGCAGATTGCGGAGAGTGCGGTCCCTGTGGATTTCGATTCTACTGTGTTCTGGTGTAAATTGGGTGGTAATGTCCAAATCCATCCAAATTGACACCTTATACTTTCGGGGAGATCGGTCGGTCAATGTCGAAAGAAAGAAAGATAGGATCTGATGTATATTGTTTATGCATCTCTATGCTTATTTTTATTTCTGTGTTTTTTTGCTGTTATACCATGTAACTGCTCTATAGCCTTTAGGTGAGCTGGACGGCATGAGTAATCGAAAAAAAATATAAATTTTGAAGCTAAACTTAATATTCTGATGCCTGCCGAAGAAGACAGAAGGTTGAAAGGGGAGCTTTGAAGCACCAATGCTGAGACCCAAGGGCTATGGGCTTGCAGCAATAAAGAAGTGTTCTCTGAAAACTGCGCTGAATTAGATTCCGAAAAGTGTAAATCACGCATCTATTGCAGATACAAGCATCTGCGGAAAGGAAGATTATAAAGTTGGAAATACTAAAATGTGAAGTTTTCTGAGATGTAAGGTAAACAAAATCCCATTAATAGAATAGAAAATAACATAAGAAAAATAGCGGTAGAGAAGTTTCAGAATGAAAAGGTGCACCTTATATATCTTTAGACAATCCTGAACAGAGATGCCTAAGGTACACCTTTATATAATGATAGAAATATCTCAAAATCACGCGAATGCAGTCCTCCAAAATGACTGAATTCTGTCTAAAGTATTTTTAATCCGTTCATGGACACTGTAAAATATATGATCCCATATGACCTGTAGAAATCAGAATTAGAAATCCAGCTACCGGTCGGAAGTTGAAATTTTTTTATTTCAGAAATGAATTAAAAGGAAAATTTTGTTTATACTCTCAGTTATCAGATCGGACTGGGATTGATTAATTTGACTCTCTTTTGTCTTTTTTATGCCCACGAGACACTTTTATGAGAATTTATAGTTTAAAATGGCTTTAGAACTAATTCGAATATTATATCAACATTGTCTTCTTAACCCACACTCAGCGTTTAAACCCAGATCCCGTGCATTTAAAGGAAGACGAGTGAGCCATTCGACCACAAGTGGGCTTTGTAGTTAGCAAAAAATATCCTATGGATAAATAGAACGTCTGACTCTAGGAATTATGTTGTTAAGAATTTCTTGATTGAAAAGACTTTGTGTTTTCTAAAAGAAAACAGCTAGCATTTTCGAACTTGTTCTTTTCAGTAGTCTAAACTATTCATGTTTCCTTTTCACAGAAATCACAAAAAAAAAAAAATGTTTTGTTGGATATAACAGTGTTTCGCTTTTTCTCAATAATATATTATATAATCAGTACATTTTTTGCATTAACAAATTCTATTAATTTTTACTTATATTAAAGTTTTTGACAGCAATAACAAAATTATTTTAGCATATAAATCCGAATCTTGCTTATAGTTTTTTTTAGAATTGATAACAATATTTTTTATACTGCTTTTATATGTGTTTCATGCAAAATATCTTTAAACTAAAGTTAAACACCTGCTTTTAAAGCTATTTATCTGATTCATGTATTTTTATTAAGTGGAACTGAAGCAAAACTAGAAAAAATGCTATGTATATATACTGTTGATTACTTTTATAAATATACAAAGTATATTTAATTTAAAATATCAAATTTGAAGTATATGTAAACTGATTAAAGCATCAATAATTATTTGTTTTAATATATTTAAAATGTAATCCTTGTCATTTTTTTACGGCCTTTCGTCTTGCACCATGGTAGAAAATAAGAATTCTAAATAAATTTATAAACTAAATGAGGTAAAATGTAATCACTATTACCGCATTTAAAGTCGGCATCATGGTATTAAATAAAATAATGTTGTAATATTTTACGCTTTTTAAAAATGCAAATATAGAACAGGTATCTATCAATTGAATCCCGAGCACTTCCAACTATATTATTCTTATGTAAAACGAAAATTCTAAATGGAACTATTTTTTTTTTCGAAATGTGGATATTTAAAATGATTGAATATAACACGAAATTTACATTGCTAAAAATAAAGTGCATGCTTTAAATAAAGTACTATAAACATACAAATGCTAAAAATGGACTGCTGCATTTGATATATCTGCGTTTGAGACTGTATGACCTACTTTGAAGCAAGTGTGATAAGAACCGCACACATTTCTAAAGCAATATTTCTGCATTATGGTGTCGGATGATTTTGAAAATGCGAAATAAGAACTCGAATAAAAGCGACAAAAGTTTCATTTTGCACCTCTTTCAATAAAGAAGCAACTTATAAATTGTAATTTTTGTCTTGTTGCTATGATCACTTTAGTTCATTTGTTCATCAATTAACAAACGTGATATTATTCGACTGATTACTTGAAGTTAGTTTTTAACTATTTATTAATAATATATTTTCCTTTATTTGCTATACTATAGGACTACATCAAATTTTATTTTTCATGCCATTGTACTATTATTAATGAAAGCCAGTCTCTCCCTCTATGTGTGCATATCTGGCGGTCTGTAACCCTTGGTGACAATTTGGCGACCCTGGCGATGAATTTGGCAGAATATCGCCAACTTGGCTATCTTTTAAAAATGGATTTAAATGGACGAAACTGTTACCAGGTTGAAGATACTGATGTTAAGCTATCGATAGAAATGCTAAATTGATAAATATTCGATTTCTTTGTTCATTCTGTTGCTTTCTGTGAATAAATACACTCGATTTGAAATATAACTAGTTTCATATTTTGAGAAATAAGTGTAGGAAAGTGGTTTACAAGCTTTGTTGAACCAAAAGCCATATCAGCAAAAACACGTATCATCGTACACAAAAATGCGTATCAACGTAATTTCGAAACGGATTATTTATTTGTTAATGCTTAATTACGTTGTTTAAGTTCTTACAGTGTTTGAGTGCTGAAGACCCAGACCTCACGTCCAACCCTAGGGTTTACGGTAGCACAGTGTTTGAGCTGCACCTTATATCTGGTGCAGTGTCCTTGACACTGGTTCTAGTCTTCGATTGTAATGATTGAAAGTCGAGTGTCGTACAGAACAGAGCACCAGGCGCGAAGCGCCTTTAATCTCCAGTTTCAATATGTGGTTCTTATCGTTAAACTGTGACATTAATTCAGTGACCCTGATTGTAATGAAGTCGAGTGTCGTACAGAACAGAGCACCAGGCGCGAAGCGCCTTTAATCTCCAGTTTCAAAATGTGGTTCTTATCATCATACTGTGACATTAATTCAGTGACCCTAATGGGAGGTTCGAGGTTTTTATTTACTACTTTTTTCATATTTGTCCTAGCTCCTATTGTGGCAGTTTGTTGCACATTTAGAGTTTAAGCAGTTTGGGGAGTTGATGCAGATCTGAGGGTTACCTAGCATTTTAACAGCTTAGAGTTTTAAACATTAGTCGCGAGTTTAATTTGATATCAGATGTTTGAGGTGGGATCTTTTAATTCCGATTATCGATGTTTAGAACAGCGCGGGGTCTCTTACGAGATTTGGCCTTGCGATGATCATAGTCATGCAAATTGAATAACATTTCATTTGGAACGGATGGCAAATTTTTGTAAAATTTAAGCGCTAGCTTTTTAATTTGGGCTCTAACTGATTGTAATGATTAAACTAAACTACTTTATATATAAAATATATCAATAAAATATTATTGGTGCCTATTAGCATTTCCCAAAAATATTTCATTATAAATTTTTTACCCATCTTATTCTCTGTGGGACGATAGAATACTGTTATCTATTTAGGGCATCACAAATGACCGTCCAAATGACTGCTATTAAAAGAATTATTCAATGAACTTTGAACCATAAAAAAAATAAAAAAAATGAGAATTTAAACTTAATATAGCAGAATTATTGCCTATACGAAATCCATATAGAAAAGTTATTTCAGTTTTTTTAATTTTCTTTGATCACTTCTTTACTTACTGAAATAGTGATTTTGAATAAAATCATCTAAATAAAATGTTACACAGTCCCCACTTTCATATTTATTGAAAATAAGCACTATATCAATACCTAAACCGCACTCAGATATTTAAGAAATGCTGTGCTCAAATAAACATTTGAAACATGTGGACCCAGCATTTTAAAATTTAATCTTGTCTAAATAATGCTTTTTTTTTTTAAATGAGTATAATTATCAGGAGTCTCAATTTGTTTAATTTCCAACAGCATAGTATGGGCCTTAAAATATTCAAAACTCATTTAAATTACTATATACTTTTCGTCTCAGACGATATTTGCTATGTTAAAGAATGATGGTAAAGAGTAATAAATACGATTTCAAAAATTATACGAAATGGTGATGAGGTAAAGGATATAGACCCTGAATAATTGCGACCCCCAGCGTTAGCCTGCTTTGTGTATGGTAAAAACTGCCATGCCTTTATAGCCTCTTAAATAACAAGAAACAAAAATTAGGAAAATAAACATTGGATGATAAACATAGCAAACATTATCGAAAAATAAACATAAGAAATAAAATTGGTAATTCGTACTCCAATTTTACGATATGAAACTATTACGATGACTACTAATCTGAAAGTGATGTTTTATTACGTAAGACATTTAAAACCCTATTTTGAGATAAATTTATCGTTTGCTTTCCTGGATTAAATTTTGGAAACCTAGTTCGAATGACTTTAAAGCACATATTTTTCTCACTGCACTTGCGGATTTAACCTCGATCTATAGCAAGAAAATATATTCAAAATATCGACATAATTATGTAGTAAAAAATATAGCTTATATTGTACATTGCACTTTACAGCCGAGCACAATTAACTTATGTTTTTTCAATTTCTGAAATTCTAAATCGAACTTAATTTAGATTAAAACGAAGTTTGCACCTCTCACCAGAAAACCCAATATGAGGTATTAATCATTAAAGTCGGTTCAGTTGTTAAAGCTGCAGGTTCATCCACACTGGATAATGTAGATCCGGATCGACAATCGTAAAAACCACCATTTTAAAATCATTTGCTCTCTGTTGCTACTGCACCAATTTTAATTTATTTGTTTTGCCCTTCTCAGCTTTGAGACTACTTTACAGAGGAAAAGGGATGAACTATTTAGCTTTCCTGGATGCTGAGTTACGGATATCTGCAAATCGGGATCTATCAAGTATAACATACTCTTGTCGATTACGGATTTGGATACGGCGATTTGACGCACTGTAAAACATTTGCAAACATGTTACTGAAAGTTTTAGGAAAATCAGCTTCAGTAATGGGGATTAAGGTTCCTGTTATGATAATGTATATAGAAATGCAAAATTAACGCTCCGGCGGACTATAATTATCTGAATATTTCAGAAGATGCAATTTGCTTCAACACCTGTAATTGCAGCTTTTCTGATAGTTTGCCAAATTATCAGCAAAGTAGCAAAATATGAATAATGAGCAAAAGTTGCAGAATGTTTTACAGTGCGAGTTTCTAAAATAGTATATCAAGTTAAAAAGACGGCAAATGTTCAATTTTAGCCGAAAATAGGTGCTGCGTATAGCTTTATGCGTATCCTTATGATTGAAGATATAAAGAACTTCACTCATAAGAAAACTTATCAGCACCCTCAATTATTACTGCTATCAATGTATTGCTTATCAACCTTAAAGTGTAGGGATTGATTAAATACAGAACAAAGTTAATTATAGTCAGCAAATCTGTAATTTTATTGGTACTTTGAACATTCTATGGTCCTAGCTGATTTGAAATCACATTGTCCTTAAATATAAGATATTAAAATAATATTTTAGCCTAAAATAAACGTTCATATATGCAAAGGACTGAAACCAGAGCCATTTCATAACAACCACCGCCCGTATTATTGCTATTTATCAGAAATGTTAATGCTGAAAGTTCTTTGTACAGAGTTTTAAGTATTTTATGGTATTGGCAAGTATTTTATCATGTTTTACTTCGAAACTAAACATGATTTGTTAAAGTAGGTGAAAGACTGTACCTTAATACTAGCATTATGAAATGCAAAGAATTATGAAATGTGAAAAAAATTGATTACATTGAACGAAATTAGATGAGATTATTTCGATCCATAAACCTTACAGGCCTAATGATTCTTAAGATGAAAGAATCGACAAAGCTCCTTATGTCCGAAAAATGAGTTTTCCAAAATCTTAAAACTTCAATATATTTATTATATTTTAGAATTATATATTTTTTTAAACATTACATAAATAAATACTTCATTATGACCGAGCGAAGTGAAGTCGATTCACCATTCATTCCTATAGAGGCAAAATCAACATTTGCCTGAACTTTGTTATGCATTTTACTTTAAAACTACAATAGGTCGGAAGAGGACATTTTGCACACATACGTGAAATGGCACTCAGATTTGCAGAATCACAATTTCAATTATTAAAGAGAACTTTATCAGGGCGAAACGCCGATTTTTAAACTACGAATACTGAACATGTTTCCTACAAATAGCATGTAAGAATAAAATATAGGCCTAGCGGCAAGTCCTATATGAATAACCGTTGTTGTACAAAAGAGTCCAATATTAATATATTATTATTAGAAATTAATTTTATTAATATGTTAATATTAGAAATTAATATTATTAATATAATAATACTAGAAATTAATATAATTAATATATTAATATTAGAAATTAATATATTAATATTATTCATACATTAGCATAATAAATACATTAATATTACTATATTTCGATTAAATTAGAGTCCAATATTAAGCTTCAATACTTTTTTACACTATTGTGGAAAAAAAAAGCTGTCATGGAGTTAGAGAGTGCCCCTTTACCTACATGATACATACAATAATAAAAAGCAAATCTACGGAAAAACGTTTTGGCGATTCAAATGTCTTACTTTGATTCCATCGTTTTCTTGCATTTTAAGTTGTTTAAGTTAATATTCAAATTATAAATACTGATATGCTCTTTTGTATTAGAATTCTCGAATATTGAAATTTAATTTTTATACTTCTAATTTCATAATGATTTGTTAATTTAGGTTTTAATTTGAAATTTTCTACAGATTGCATACTTCATTCAAATCCCGACTTTTTGCTAGTGCGCAATGGTATTTGTTTAAAAGCGAATGGAATCATTTATTGGATGATAGTTGTTGCAGTTTTGGAGATATAACACGTTTTGTATTAAAAACAGAAAAATCTTAAAAATAAATATAGATATTTTTTTCATATGAGATGGATTGCAATTACTTCAAACCTGAAATCAATTGAAACTAATGGAAGATCTATCTAGAGCCGTTTTCGACAAAGCTGAATATCGCACTTTCTTTATCGAAAGTGCGGTGTCTCTCAGAGAATTTTCCTGAAAATGTATTTTAATACATAAGAATAATAAGCTCATTCATTTTCAGCGTGATTTAGTTTAGAGAAAGTTTAAACTTTTGTTGTTTATTAATATCGAAATTCATTATTGTGTAGAAAAAGTTATATGACGGAACATCACAATTTTTTAACACTTTACAACAAAGTTGAAAAGTGTTTATGACTTTGTTCATTCTGTCTGTCTGTCTGTCCGTGAGCACGATAACTGCCGTAGAAATGACTTGATCAAAATGAAATTTTAGTATGTTGTTCAGACGGTCTGTAGGACCTATGGGAATATAAATGAATAATATCACCCAATTAGTTTTGGATTGAACCCGGGTTGAAAAAGTGAAATACATTGAGCCCTAAGGGACCAAATTTTTCAAACATTTTTTAAGCGGATTTAAAATTCACAAATTGCTTCGAAAATTTTAGGTAATATTCAAATTGTTCCATAAAATATATAAAAAAAAAATCAGCGAAATATATTCAGTAGTTTTTTTAAATAAAAATTAAAATAATAATTACACCTCTTATATGAAGCGAGTACGTGACCCTGATATGAAAAGATCACATGACCCACATCAAAATGATATATGGCATCCATCTTGTCTCAAAATCGTAATTTTTTAAGTTCTTTTTAATTCATATTGAGTGTTGTATCCGTTCTAAAACCACTTTATGTTTCTTAAATTCTGTGCATCCACATACTGAAACAACGCAATTACAATATATTTGAGTTTAAATGATCATCCAAATTTGATTATTTCTACAACGAAGCCTATTTTTCACTTATGTAAAATGTAAACAGCAAAATATGTAGAATGAGTTGTATTATAATTGCTGTATTTCTTTAACACAAAATTATTTAGCCCATGGAGTCTGCATAGCTTATATGAATGAAATATTAATTGATTGTACAAAGAGAAGGACGATTTTTTCCGATGAAGTTTTAAGCATAGAGTTTAATTACTTGTAGCTCCATGGTCCTAATTTTTAAATAAAATTAATTATTATAGCATTGTGATGAATGAAATGAATGGGAAAATGTTATGAATGAAATGAATGGGGAAATGGTATGAATGAAATGAATGGGAAAATGGTATGAATGAAATGCTGTTTTTATAGAGAGATCCAGGCGTGTTATTTTTTCTATGACGTCATTTGAATGAATTTCAGTTGTTTTCGATGAAGTTTTCAAATATAATAAATTATCGTATTATTATGATAGTTTTAAAAATATTACCGAGAAATGTATCGCATTTTAGAGATGTTTAAACCAGACAATTTATATTTCAATGCCGTCATTTGAATGAAGTTCATTTTTTTCGATGAAGGTTTAAGTTTTCAAATATAATAAATTAATGTATTATTGTGATAAGTTTTAAAATATTACCGAGGAATGTGTTGCATTTTAGACTTGTTTAAATAAAATTGCATTAAAGTTGGAAAGTGTTTCATAATCAATGTTTTAAGCATGATTGATCTTTCTTGTTGTATTTATGATCCGATTTATAAAATGTTTTATATAATTTTAACAAATGAAATTATAAGTCAAACTAAATTTGATAGTGTTTCAGAATTTAATAATATTTTTAGTATATTTAAGTTGGTGCGATTTTTTGTGATTTGCAAAATGTCATTCTCCTTAATTTAGAAAATGTTACCCATTTTTTTTCATTCTATTATTAAAACTGAAAGAAGATATAAAAAATATGTTGAAATATGTTGAAAAATATGTTGAAATATGTTGAAAAATATGTTGAAAAGTTCTACTGAATTTATTTTTCAATGCATTCAACTGAAAGTGAACGGAAAACATATTTTTCTTCGTGTTTTTAAAAACTGAAATCAGTTTTTGAAAGCATTTCGTTTTGGTTTTGTTTAGTGTACTCTGTGGAGTCTGAAGAAAAAAATAAATTCGTTAGATATTTGAAGAAATGTCTTAGCTTTTTTTTCTCAAATCCTTTTTGTAGGAATAAATATCTTTTATTCAAATATATTTTGTATCTTTTAGCGAATATAAAAATCATTTTGATAAAACTAATTTTAAAATACACAATGAAATATTTTAGATTCGCAACAATCTAATAATGATAAAATGTCCTGAAAGCATTTGATTAAAATATACCTTGGCAATTTTAACCACTTGTTCTCCATAACATATTGTAAATGAACTGGAGGGTGGGTCAACTTAACTTTTTCTATCACAAACCTTAAATAGCTTCTGGTTTTCGTTTCTTCAAAATTTAGAAGTAAAAATTTAAAAATCCATACAGTTGTTGTTGTCGTGTCCCTAACATTACAATTAAGGAAGAATGAGTGCACTGCTTCTGTTTAGTCTAATGACCCGGGGCACCCGAAGGTAGAAGTCTGACTTCTGCCCCAAATAAGACATTACAACATCCATGCCCGCAGGCGGGACTCGAACCCGCAATCTGGCAGCCGAGCCATCACGAGGAAACGCCTGCCTCTTTGACCGCTCGGCCACCAAATCGGCATCCGTTTAGTTAATCCAAATGATTACAATTATAAAGAGTTACCCTCCACTTTAAAGAGCTTAATCAAATATTTCGATTGATTCCATGCTTGGGTCATTACCTCACCCCTCTGTGGGGGGTGGAACTTGCCCCTCACTGAGAGGGGAGGAAATGACATCACGAACACAAAAATTGTATCTCGACTATTTTTGATTATCACAGTGATTGAAACTATTAAGTCACGTGATCATTGAGCCTTAAATCATCCTTTTAGGCATGATTATGTCAAATCTTGTCTTATGCTGCCATGTTAAAACAATATAAAATTTTGAATAAATTTCGAGGTTTTCGCTCGAAATTAAAAAAATTCTATCGAGTTCTAGATTTTTCGATAACAAAGCTGGATATAAAGTTTGCGAAAATACAATAGTATTTGTGGCAGCCATTGTGTACACAAGAACACAAAAGCTGTATCTCGACTATTTTTGATTATCACAGTGATTGAAACTATTAAGTCACGTGATCATTGAGCCTTAAATCATCCTTTTAGGCATGATTATGTCAAATCTTGTCTTATGCTGCCATGTTAAAACAATATAAAATTTTGAATAAATTTCGAGGTTTTCGCTCGAAATTAAAAAAATTCTATCGAGTTCTAGATTTTTCGATAACAAAGCTGGATATAAAGTTTGCGAAAATACAATAGTATTTGTGGCAGCCATTGTGTACACAAGAACACAAAAGCTGTATCACGACTATTTTTGATTATCACAGTGATTGAAACTATTAAGTCACGTGATCATTGAGCCTTAAATCATCCTTTTAGGCATGATTATGTCAAATCTTGTCTTATGCTGCCATGTTAAAACAATATAAAATTTTGAATAAATTTCGAGGTTTTCGCTCGAAATTATAAAAATTCTATCGAGTTCTAGATTTTTCCATAACAAAGCTGGATATAAAGTTTGCGAAAATACAATATAGTATTTGCAGCAGCCATTGTGTGCAAAAGAAATCAACAGCAGACAGACTGATGGAGAACATTCCACAAATAGTCAAAACGTGTTCAGGATTTCTTAAAACATATATTGGCATCAAAATTTCGAATACGAAAATTTCGTGAAAACAATATTTTCTCAATACGACCTATGAGAAAGTAAAAATATATAAATAAAAGGAAATTTTGATTTGTAGTGAATATTAAAATACGGTAAATGCAATGCAAATTGCTGCTCAAATAAAGTAATAGAAGTTAATGACACATCCAGAAATAATTGGCATTTTTCCTTAGTGCGAACAAGTCTGGAGCTAAGCACTAAATGAGTGATTTAATGACATCGTGCTAGCAAAATGGCTGAACCACCGAACTTAGTGCCATTTGCTTCGAATTTTTTTTCAAAGAGTGTAGAACTCGTTGAAGTTAGGAATCCCAAAATAAATATCAACAGCAATCATATTCCGTATACCAAGAATTAAAATTCCAAGAACGTATGGTCTATGGACAATAAGGGACGCAGGTAGGTGATCATTTCAGAATTAGGGCGTGACTGCATTCTTTATTACTAGTCAATGATAAATGCAAGTGGCAACGTCCCTATGTCATTTGTTGCTTTATGAGCATATCCACAGATTGGTTCTCTGGATATGCTCAACCACAATTGAAAGGCCATCATTTTCTCGATATTATGCTGTCATGGCATGCACATAACTGACGGAGTTGACTGTGCGAAAATATTGAAGTGAAACTCCTTTTTACTGTGATCATGTATGAATGTTGCAAACTGTTTATCATAGTGATGACAACTAATTCGAATATTTATTTCAATAGTCGCCATAATAATCACGGTTCATCCCCGTTTGCTGTTAAAAATGTAACTATAAATTTGTTAATTAATATTTTGATAAAAATAAACAAACAAAATATAATTTTTACATTAATGACATTTAAATGACCCTGCTTACCTTTACAGCTGTCAGATTGAAGCACGCATCCTGTCTAACCTCACCAATGTCTATAACGTTAGCAGCTATAATTTTTCACCATGTCTATAATTGTTCCCAAATGAGATAAATAATACTTCAAAACAATATCTTACTATAACAGAAGTGGCGACACGTCAAAATCTCTAATCATTAAATCAACTAAACAAATGACACATTTTAAAACCAGATCCAAAGATTACTTTATTAAACAATCAACCATCAGACGTACATCAATTGATGTACGTCTGTAGGATGATTGTTTAATA
Organism: Amaurobius ferox; assembly: GCA_951213105.1. Classification (NCBI taxonomy): domain Eukaryota; kingdom Metazoa; phylum Arthropoda; class Arachnida; order Araneae; family Amaurobiidae; genus Amaurobius; species Amaurobius ferox. The sequence goes on from OX578136.1 coordinate 113,423,262, forward strand.
AAGTGACCTTTGAATCTGGTTTTAAGATGTGTCATTTGTTTGATTTAATATCTTACTAATTGATAAAATCTATTCCTGCCCCATGATTCTGAAATTCCGCACTTTCGTGAAAAACTCTATATTAAAATTCGACCTTGTTTTAATATTTTACGCCAATACATATCTAATGTTTTGTAGGAAAAGTAACATGTGCCACTTACTTTTGCGTAAATGGCTCAACAAATAAAAGCTATAACAATGTGATGAAATACAACTAAAAATAAATAATTCGGAACTCTTTTCTGGTGATATATGAGAGAAAACGTGTCACACATCTAAGACTGGAAAATTTATAACACAATTCGCCTGGGATAGAAGGTATTTTATTGGTTAGGGTTGTGTAACAACTATTTATCTCACAGAATGTATTCCACTTATTACGAAATTCGAAATTTTCTCGTGTGTATTAAACTTTTCAAAAATTTCTTTCTTTGAAACTGGCAGTAAGCTAGTCATTGACTGTCAACAAAAAGTGCTGATTGCTCAAGTTTCAGTCAAAATTTTGTAATATAATTCAAGGGAACAAGACGAGTTATAAAATGCAAAACTCGATATGCATAATAATAATGCAATAAAAATTGGATGCGTTTGCTAGCTTTTGAATATCTTTTCATGGCAGTGTATTGAGATATAATTTTTTTAAAACGACAATAGATAATGATATCTAAATTAATTTTTACTTTCTTGGGGCCAGAGCTAAAGGAATGTAGAGTGATAGTGATTGTGACTTGTACTACTTTTGTGCCGATCCAGTGGTCGAGCGGTCAGAGGCATGCGTTTCCGTCTGATCGCTGGATTGCAGGGTTGCGGGTTCGAATCCCGCCAGCGGGCATGGATGTTGTCATGTCGAGGCCAAGTCAGACTTCTGCCCTTCAAGGAGCCTCTATAAAAATAAGCTGCAAATCTTCTCCCCTTCACCATAGGACCTGGGGGGGGGGGGGTGTCTTGCGGACGTGGTGCGTAGGCGCTCCTTCACCACGGGGAAATTAGTAACGAACTACTTTTGTAACCGATGCAATCTAAACAGTATGACAATCGAATTTAACCCCAAGTCGAGATGCCACCGTAAGTACACTGGTGGGGCCCCTGGATACTAAAAATTACTTTATCGTTCTGTGGGTGTCAAATCGTTTGCCTATCACAATCTCGAAAACCAGTGGATTAAATATTGAACTGAATTTGGGAGGCAAGTTTCATATACAGACGTGAACACAGGAAAATCAAACCCCAAAAATGTATAGTTTAAAAGAAGACATTGTCAAAATTAGTGGCCTTTCTCTCAGTTATATAAACTGCTATTTTTACAGTCGTTCAAACGACTAATGTCGCTTCCGAAATCGGTTGATTTTCTATTTAGTTTTGTAGAGAAAGTTCTTAGTTTTATTTACTGAACAAATGCTTTAAATCCTTAAGCTGTTAATTCGCATTTAGGGTTGGTCTTTACCATTTGTTTTCATTCCTTTTGGCAATCCCTTGCCCCTGGTTAATCTGTGTTACTTTATCAATGTAAACTGATATTGCTCTGTTGAACGTTGGTCACACTATCTCTTGCCTTAAAAAGGAAGTATTCTTTGTCTGCAAAACAGATTTCTACCATTTTTGGTAATTTATGTATTATACCAAGATTGTATAAATTCTAAAGATTTTATTTTCTGCAGTGTTAAGTAAAATTCTCTGAAATGTTTTCCAAATTTATGGAGAGACTTCTCCATTATTTATACAAAAAAAATCCTATTAAATACATATTTTACAAGAAAAACAACATTTACTTTCAGTTTCTTAATTACTTAATAGATATATGAACTGCTGTCATATAACCTTACATTGAAAAGTCACTTGACGTCAAATAAAATCGATGACCCTGTTAAGGCAAAGAATTCGTCGATTGTTGCCGCATACTACTGGATGGATGCATAACCACTTTCTGATTAATCTTCCTCTATATGTTACGTTGTGCAAAGTCTTTAATCAATTTCTTTGCCATATTTATCTCACGGTCATATAAGATAGGATGACTTTTCATAACGTCACGTGTCTGTGATAAACTCAAATGAAACCTGCAGTACGAAAATTTGATTTAATGCAGTTTGTGATGAGAATAGAATGAAAGCTATCATTAAAGAGTTACTTTTAAAAGGAAATGGAATTCGATAATTATAAATTTAGATTTAGTCAAACATTTATTTTAAAAGTTGCTTCATATAGCTGTATGTACACAGTAAGATGATTGCTTTCGGGATTTCTTAACGGTCTAGGATCATATTTTCAAGCGTTAATCAAGATAAAAGCTTTTAAATATGATATAGATTTACAATTTAAAGAACCTTATGGATAATTTAGAATATTTATGGACTCTGAGAATATGGCTGAGAGTGACTGATTTTGATATGACAGTTTTTGAGAATATGATTATGACTGCGTCATAAAAACCTGTTTAAAGATAAGAAATTTTTCAGAAAGAAACTTATGTTGAAATATTTGTTTACGTAAGTGTAACATATGAAAGCAACTGAACAAAATATGAATGTTCACATGAATATTTTAATGTTTTGACAAGTACTTTAATTTGATGTTTTAAATGTTACTTAAAATGGTTGTACTGACTCACACATGATCGCTGTATCTCAAAGCCAGCGTTGTATCTTGTGGATACCCGTATTTGAAAGAACCCTAACATTTATCGCTTACTAGTGAAAAACCGTAATTTTAAAGTACATATTTTGTTGACTTCTTTTGATATCATTCTTTACCTTTTTCACCACAATTGTATCTTGCATAAAGTATCGTCTGGACTAGTGGGTGCACTCTCGGGATTCAAGAATGGAATCAAATTTCTGGATCACTGATAAGAGTAATTATGAACAATATACCGCGAATAGCTCTATAATTATCTTAAAAGACTAAGAAACTGTCATGTACAAACAAACTGTCAGATACAAAAGAACAGAAATTATATTATTAGTCAATTTTTAAAATAGCGGATACTCTTCTCAAAACACTGATTTATCTCACAATTCAATTTACCTCGTATCCCATCAACTACTCTCCATCTTGCAGAGTCCACTTCATAGATAAGAGCTTGCAATTTTGTTCCATGTAGCTCAACGGTAGAGCTTCGGCTCGGCAGTTTGGAGATCCAGGGTTCGATTCCCGGTTTGGACAGCAAGGTTCATTACAATGACGCCCGAATTAGTTTACCCCGTAGGTTAATGCAAATATTTCGGAGGTGTGGAAGTGATCTTAGTACTTATATCACGGATTCAGTGGACTCTGGGATATTGATTGTCGATTTCAAAACAAGAGGATAATGACCACGCTGGATACTAACATGTTGTTGTTGTTGAGACCCAGGCCATCCGACCTACCAGAAAGGTGTAAGGTAACCATTTGGACGGCCGGGAAGTGCCACCCAATTTAGACCGTAACGCAGTGGGGGAGTCATATACAGGGACCGTACCCTCCTTCCCCTACCACAAACCTCTCGGAAGGACTTACGGACCCACAAGTTTAACGTGATAGTACTCCGCAAGAACACGGCGGCAGTTGTGGCAGCGTGCGAATCTAGCACGCAAACCACCGGGCTACCGCACCCGAAATGTGCCAACAGCACGCGGTGTTCCTAGGTGGTCACCACCCAAGTACTAACTGCGCCCGATGCTACTTGACATCGGTGACTTAACGCGAATCGGTGTTTTCACCACGGTAGGGCCATTGGCTCGGATACTAACCTGTGTAAAAATAGTAGCAACAGGAGTCTAACTTGAGGTAAAAATATCAGTCAGATTGTCAGTTGCCCGCCAATCTAACATTAGAGGGTGGAGAATGCAGAGTCCATTTGAACGATAAGATCTTGCAATTTCGACCTAGTAGCTCAACGGCACAGTGTCGGTTAGCTAGTTCGGAGATCCTGGGTTCGATTCCCTGTTGAGCAGTAAGATTCTTTACAAACTGAGCTGTGATTTCTGTCATAAGCTAATTCGTTCTTGCCATTATTTAAGTAAAATGACTTACCTTTGATGCCGTCACTCAGAGTGGAATATGGAAAACTCCGGGTTCTCGGGCACTGGGGAATAGCACTCGACACATAGATCACTTCATATTTAAATTGATCAATTTTTTAATTTATTTACATCTATATATCTTGACAGAGAGACGTAAGACACAGAGTAGCTTAATGGTCGACCGGTGTGTATTTGTCTGGCTATCTGTAACGCTTGCTGACAATTTGGAGACCCTGGCAATGAATTTGGTGAAATATCGTCAACTTGGCGACCTTTTAAATATAGTATTAAATTGACGAAACTATCGCTAAATTGAAAAAAACTGACGTTAAGTTATCGACAAAAGTGTAAATTGATAAAAATTCGATTTCTTTGTAAATTTCTGTTGCTTTCTGGGAATCGATACAATCGATTTGAAATATAACGAGTTTCACTGTTTGGGATATTTTACTTGTTAGTTTGACTTGTTCATTTTGGTTTCACTTGTTCAATCAAGAACCATGTAAGCAAAAACGCGTATCTCCTTAAACAAAAAGGCCTGATCAATGTACTCTCGAAACAGCTTATTTATTTGTTAATGTTTAATTACGTTGTTCAATTACTCAGAGTTTGAACATTCTGCTTATTTAAACTAATTGCACCCTCTATCTGGTGCAGCGTCCTCGAAAAATACCGTGATTCCTGTGGTGCAACAATTAAGTCGAAACATTTTTTATATAAAATATACCTGTGAAATATTATCGCCACATATCAGCTTTTCGCATATATAGTTCATTTTATATTTTTAGAAATTTCATCCTTTGTGGGATGATAGAATACGGTTATATATTTAGGGTTTAACAAATGAGTGTCATTAAAAGAAATGATGAATGACCCTTCGGCTCATAAATAAAATAAAATGAAAATTTGGATGTAATAGGCAGAATTCGTGCCGACACGAAATCCACACTAGAAAGCTATTTCAATTTTTGTTATTTTCCATGGTCACTTTTCACTTGTTAAAATAGTGATTTGGAATGAAATCATCTAATTAAAATTGTACGCACTCTCCACTTTCATATTTATTGAAAATAAACACTATATTAATTCCTAAATAGTAATCAGATTTAAAAAAATTATGTGCCCAAATAAACATGTTGACCCAGCATTTTACAATTAAATCTTGTCAATGTTTTTCTAAATAATGCTTTTTTATAATTCAGCATAATTATCATTAACTTCAATTTGTTTAATTTTCAATAGGATAAAATAAAAAGGCCTTAAAATATTCAAAACACACATATATATAGGCCTTAAAATATTCAAAATTAATTTAAATTGCTATATACTTTTCATCTCAGACAGTTATTTGCTAAGTAAAAGAATGACGGTAAGGAGTAATAAAAGGCAATAAAAAAATAATAATAAGCGTAATGTTGATGAGATAAAGGAGATGGATCCGGAATAATTGGAACGCCCAGCGTTTGCCTGCTTTGTGTATGTAAAAAACGGCCCTGTCTGTACAGTCTGCTAAATAACAAAGAAAAAAAGTGGGAAAATAAACATAGCAAATGGGAAAATAAACATAGGATAATAAACATAGAAAACATTATCGGAAATAAACTTAACAAATAAAATTGTTATTTCTCACTCCAATTTCATGACTTAAAACTAATTTCTTAGCCAAAATGATCAATACTAAATTGAAAGTGATATCTTATTACTTGAGAAATTTTAAGCCCTATTTTGAAATTAATTTATCGTTTGCTTTTCTGTATTAAATTACGAAAATCTAGGTCGAATGACTTTTTAAACGAATATCTTTCCCACTGCACCTGAGGATTTAACTTCGATACTCGGTAGAAAAATATTTTCAAAACATCAACATGATTTTGTAGCAAACATATAGCAGGCATTGTACATTGTATTGTACCGCCAAGCACCATTAATTTATGTTTTTTTCAATTTTTGAAATTCTAAATCGAATTTAACTTTTAGTTTTAAAACAATATGTACCTCTCACCAGAAAACGTAAAATGAGATATAATTCATTAAAATCTGTTCAGCAGTTAAAGCAGTAGGTTCGCCCACACTGAATAATAAAATTCCGGAAGGATAATCTTAAAAACACCATTTTAAAGTTATTTTTTCTCTTGTGCTACCGCACAAATTGTAGTTTTTAACACTTTACAACAAAGTTGAAAAGTGTTTATGACTTTGTTCATTCTGTCTGTCTGTCTGTCTGTCTGTCTGTCTGTCTGTCCGCTAGCACGATAACTGCCGTAAAAGTGACTTAATCAAAATGAAATTTTAGTATGTTGTTCAGACGGTCTGTAGGACCTATGGGAATATAAATGAAGAATATCACACAATTAGTTTTGCATTGAACCCGGGTTGAAAAAATGAAATACATTGAGCCCTATGGGACCTAATTTTTCTAACATTTTTTAAGCGGATTTAAAATTCACAAATTGCTTCGAAAATTTTAGGTAATAGTCAAATTGTTCCATAAAATATATAAAAAAAATTTCAGCTAAATATATTCAGTAGTTTTTTAAATAAAAATTAAAATAATAATTACACATCTTATATGAAACGATCACGTGACCATGATATGAAACGATCACATGACCCACTTCAAAATGATATATGGCATCCATCTTGTTTCAAATTCGTGATTTTTTAAAGTTCTTTTTAATTCATATTGAGTGTTGTATCCATCCTAAAACTACTTTATTTCTTCTTAAATTCTGTGCATCTACATACTAAAACAACACAATGACAATATATTTGAGTTTAAATTCTCATTCAAATTTGATTATTTCTACAACTAAGCCTATTTTTCACCTATGTAAAATGTAAACAGCAAAATATGTAGAATGAGTTGCATTAGAATTACTGTATTTCTTTAACACAAAATAATTCAGTCCATGGAGTCTGCATGGCTGATATGAATGAAATATTAATTGATTTTATAAACAGAAGGACGATTTTTTTCAATGAAGTTTTAAGCATAAAGTTTATGAATTGTAGCTCCATGGTCTTAATTTTTAAATAAAATAAATTATTATAGTATTCTGATGAATGAAATGGAGAAAGTTATGAATGAAATCCTGCTTTTATAGAGAGATCCAGGCGTGTTATTTTTTCTATGACGTCATTTGAATTTATTTCAGTTGTTTTCGATGAAGTTTTCAAATATAATAAATTATCGTAGTATTATGATAGTTTTAAAAATTGTACCGTGGAATGTATTGCATTTTAGAGATATTTAAACCGGGTAATTTATATTTCAATGCCGTCATTTGAATGAAGTTCATTTTTCTCAATGAAGGTATAAGTTTTCAAATATAATAAATCAATGTAGTATTGTGATAAGTTTTAAAATATTACAGAGGAATGTATTGCATTTTCGACTTTTTTAAATAAAATTGCATTGAAGTTGGAAAGTGTTTCATAATCAATGCTTTAAGCATGATTGATCTTTCTTGTTTTTTTTGTTTTGCTTTTCTCAGCTTTGAGACTATTTTTCAGAGGAAATGGAATAATATATTTAGCTTTCTTGGAGGCTGCGTTATAGACCCTTGAAAATCGAGCTTTGCTAAGTATAATATACATTTGTTGACTACGGATTCGGATATGACGATTTGGCGAGGCGGAACGTTACCGCATTCCTAAAACAATATTTCATGTGAAAAAGACGGCAAATGTTAAATTTTAGCGCAAAATAGATGTTGTATAAGATGTGAAGAATATCAATCATATAAAATCTTACAACCACCTTTCTGGATTGTTATTGATATCAATTTATTGCTTATCATCTTTAAAGAGCAGGGAGTGATCAAATAGAGAGTAAAAACTAATTATAGTCAGTAAATCTGCAATTTTATAGATACTTTGAACATTCTTCCGTATTAACTGATTTGAAATCACATCTTTCTTAAATATAAGGGAATAAACGGACATGTTGGCCTAAAATAAGCGTTCATTTACGCAAAGTATTGAAACCAAAGTCCTTCCATCATCACCCTTCGACAGTCTTTGTGGTTATTGCTGTTTATGAGAATTAATAATGCTGACAGATTTTCGGTAGAAGGTTTTAGGTATTATTTGGTATTAGTGAGTATTTTATCACGCTTTTGCTTCGAAACTAAACTTTATATGTTAACGTAGGCGAAAGACTGATTGTACCTTAAAATGTGCATTCTAAAATATAAAGAACACCAAAAGAACGTTTTCTACAGTTTTAAAAATTACTTCAAGTCAAATGCCTCCCTGTGTTCACGCGGAGTTTGGGAACGTTAAATATATGTGTCCAGGAGTCCTTCCGAGAGGTTGGTGGTAGGGAGGATATGGTCCTGTGGATGCGTCCCATTTGGTTCCGGTCTTAATTGGGGGGGGGGCACTTCCTGGCCGTCCTCCCTATCTGAAAGATACCTTACACTTTCGGATAGGTCTGGGTCGAAGAAAAATGCATCAAATATTTCCGTCGTCCTTTGTAACTGAAACCCCCTTTTTGTGAGTCGGATAGCCTGGATAATAAATAAATAAATAAAACAGCCAAATTTCGGAAATACAGGTAAAGTCCAGAATAACAATCATTTGAACCTTAGCTATGTGCCCTTTGCCTTTTTATGGTGGAGGGCAATAACAGAGTTTGAATAGTGGTGATGCTACTAATTTTGATGAAGTTTTGAATGCGGTACATCGCCTTAGAACTTTTCACAAGTTATGTGTATGTTAGTTATGTGTTATGTCAAATTATGTGTTCATTATTCTTTCAAAATGTGATGTTAGTATGACACAATTTCCTATAAACATTACAAACGCATTCCACACTTTGCCGGATTAGCCATGTGTCTAATAAACTTCCTCTTGTTCCAGACAGTAGAAAATAAATGCGATATTTTCAGTCAAAACAAAGACCATTTTGCGAATTTTACTGCATATTAACTTAGAGCATTGTTTATCTCTGTCTGATATCAGAAGTTTTGAGAATCCTTGTTATTCATTTTGTACCAGCGTTTTGTAAATTCTACAATAGAACTTTTTTTACATGGCTTTTCTGAAAGGAGGAACTACTTTCAAAATATATTTCTTTAAAAATTCCTTAAATATTGATCTCAGACATATATAATAAATCACAAAGTTTCGTAAAAAAAGGTACATAATTTTATGAAATCGATAAAAATTTTGAGGGGATTAAATTTGAAAAAATACAAAATATAATTTTTATACGACCCCCTTACAAAAACATTTCCAATGACTAAAATGTGATCCCTTTCACTAATAAGGTAATGTACAAAATTTCAGCATTTTATCAGAAAAAGTCCCAGAGATATGTTTAAACAAAGTTAGTGTGGGATTAATCACAAATTTAAATGTAAATATTTACAGCAAGAGTGCAAATGACGCAACGCAGAAATGCACCATAGTAAAATAATATCTGCCCCTTATCTTTAATGGATCTTTGGTATGGATGGAAAACATTTGAAACAAGCGTTGTAATCTTTGTGTAAAGTTATTATTTCTAAAACAGTGTAGATACTTTTGCACTAATAAATAGCAAAATTATTATCTATGTAATCATTGTTTTCTTTCGTAATTTGTGTATGACTCCTGAAATGCGATCTGCCGACATGATTTTTCCCCTCTGAGAACCCGTGTCGATGCATCGAAAAGTGGTTTAAGTCAGAATTTTTGTCTTTTCATATCACTGGGACTTTTTATAATAAAATGATGAAATTTTATACATCCCCTTATTAGTGTATGAGGCACATGTTACTCATTGGAAATGTTTTTGTACGGGGGCCGAATAAAAATTTAAATTTGTATTTCTTAAAATTTATTTCCCTTGAAAATTTTAACCGATTTCATAAAATTCTCTACCTTGTTTTATGCAACTTTGTAATTTATTATATATGTCTAAAATCAACATTTAAGGAAAAAAAGCCAATGTCAATGTTTTTGGGACACCCTATATATATATATATATATATATATATATATATATATATCCCAAACAGATTGAAACGTGCTTTAATTCTTTCCTGTTGGAGATAAGTGGGCAATGTAAATTGCAAAAATGTTGAAAGTGCGATAGAAAATAAGACTACATTAATGAAATAATCCTCCCATTAACTTTCAAAGAGTTACACTTTTTAAATTTTTATACGACCCCCTTAGACAAACTTGGTCAATCAGCAAATTTTTATTTTTAATGCAACAAGATCATTAAAAAAACCCGCATATCTGTATCTTTAAAATCAACTGAATTATGATAAAGGAAATATCTGACTTATGCCACTTTTCCGTACCATATGAAAGGCTGTTTCATCAGTGAAATAGAGATCATAAGCAAATTGACGATGGAAATTTTTTAGATCAAAAACACGTTTATATGTGTCAAAATTTTTCATCACAAATGCATCTAAATAAAACATTACACAGGCAGAGATCATATAAAGCAGTGGTGCTCACTACGCGGCTGAGGCACATAATTAAAATAATCATACATTGATCTTTTTTGTGATATGTCACAAATTTACATTTCTA
>OX578136.1:113436335-113584419 GCA_951213105.1 Amaurobius ferox
AATATTTTATAATTTTATACACCTCGTCATATGATGACCTAACCGGATGCCAACTAAGCTGTTGCCAACTTATAAGAAACTTTGAACCGGTCATTTATTTATCTGTATTATACGCGTTGTCTTGCAAAATCATATAGCTAAAGGGTTGCTGCATTAAATAGTATTTAGTTTTATTGTTGAAACATGTAAAATATGATGTAAGATGAAAGTATACAAATATATGTATCCTCCTTTTTTTAACGTTTTGTAAACCTGTTTTAGTATTTCACTTTGAAATCGTATTATTACAACTAAGGTTAAAATAACTGCTATACAATGTTGATATTTAATCCGTCTGTGAAGAAAAAGCCTCTTAGAATAAGTGATGGATACCCGAGAAAACATAGGCCGCGTTAACTTAATTTTGGGTGATAAAAATGTTTTTCCATGGTTAAGAAAGAAATAGTTATAGTAGTGTGAGAAAAACAGAATAAAATATATACGGATTATGTAATGTTTCACAGAATTATTTAAATGTATAATTGCTTGTTGAATATACTATAGTTATTAATATATCTTATTGTACAAGAATTCAACAAGAATGCCAGCTGTTCGAAATTTTTCTTTAATGTATAAAAACATTTGAATTTTTTAATTTATCAAGTTTGTGATATTCTTATATATTAAAATTTCGACATTACCAATTTTTACCATTATTAATTTATCATACTATTTCTAAAGAAAGTATTCTTTTACCGAATATTTCCAAATTCGAGATATTGGCGGATTAGCACTTTTTAAGATACAATTATACTATTTCGAACACTTTTGGAAGTCTTAGTGTGTATATGTGGAGAGAGGAGTATGCATATTATGTTTGTTAACGATATTTTATGAACTATTATTGCTATTAAATTAATTTAACCCACACATAATTTGATAGACTTATCTGGGTACGGTTGCAAACTTAAAATAAAACTGGCAGTGGTGTCTGCAACTAACTACTGGTTAAGAATAATTATATATAATTATATATAACACTATAAGAATAATCATTTCTCCGTCTGTAACGTTTGACTAAACGTTTTGGTTACGAATTTTGCAGGATATAGTCAAATTGGCGAATTTTTAAAATGTTTCCAACTTAACGAAAATGTCGCCAAATAGATAAAAATGTCGCCAAATAGATAAAAATATCGCCAAATAGATAAAAATGTCGCCAAATTGACAAACTTGACGCAAATTCAATGACATTGTGTTTGGTTACGGGATAGTATTATAATGTTGTAATGATATTTCGGTAGGGTCTGTATATTAATTATATAACAAGTTGGCAACACTTTTGGCGACTTTTTAAATGTTGCCATATTGATGAAAATATTGTTAAATTAACGAAAATGTTACCAAATTCATAAAAATGGCGCTAAAGCGATTAAATTAATTGTGCTTTGTTGGAGATAGTATTGTAATGTTTAGCTGGGGTCTATGCAATGTTTAGCTGGGGTCTATTAATCTAACCGTCCCACTTTGCGAAAATTTGACTTTTTAAATACTACCAAACCAATCAAAATATTGCCAAATTAACATAAATGTCACCAAATTGATAAAATGACACTAAATTGATAAAAATGACTCCCAATACTTATTCACACTACACAATTTCTTCATATTTTGTCATATTTAACATGCAATATAAAATCGATGTTTTGAAAGTTCTCAGGGGAACACATTTGGTAATAACCTGACACAAAATTTTTGTTCCATTTTTTTCGAAAATTGTAGGAAAGGTCTGTTGATAGACTATTCTACTATTAATTTATATAAATCGGACACAACACTTAGTATATCCCATGGGAACCATATCACTTATATATGTTCCTAAAATCTTGCAATAGCGTATTAAGGTAATAATAGCGTATAAGAGGTATTCAATAATGTAGAGAAAACCATGTTGACCAATCGTAGAGTTTGAATCTTGACGATACAGGTCACATGACGTTGGATACTTTATGTATGAATAATTTTACAACTATGCGATTTTTCTGCTTAATTAAAACTTTTACTTTTAAGAAAGCATTCCTTCAGTGAAATTATTCTGGTCTAATTTTCATAAGCTTTATGCAAAAAAATTAAAAATACTTTTAAAATACGGTCTAAATAATATGCTTGACTATCAAACATGAATCTGCCGCATAAAATCTAACATAGTTGACAAAATTCTTTGCTTTTTTACTTTCCTTATATACATAATGTATAAGGAAAGTATTGTGACGGGGTCGAAAATTCGAATTCCATTGTTCGACGGGAGAGCACGTTTCAAGCATCCCTGATCACGAATCAAACATTTTTGAAGTAATGTGCGTGTGTGTGTGTGTGTGTGTGAAATTATGTGTGTGTGTGTGAAAGTATGTGTGTGTGTGTGTGAAATTATGTGTGTGTGTGTTGAGACCCAGACCGTCCGACCTACCAGAAAGGTGTAAGGTAACTGTATGGACGGCCGGATGTGTGTGTGTGTGTGAAAGTATGTGTGTGTGTGTGTGTGTGTCAGAGAACCTGTGGAGACGATAACTGGCGAACGAATGAATCGATTCGAACCAAATTCGGTACAAAGATCACAATCCGTAAACACTGGAAGCCTATTTCTTTTCTACGCAATCGAATGCTCAGAACCCCCCTTAATTTTCGAGTGACATTTTGAAAAAACCGTCAAAAAATCAAAACTACCAATAAAGTTACGCAAATAGACATTTCTTATGTAATTTTTCATTAGAAAACGATTGACATAAATTTTAGAACGCTAACATGAACCGTTCTCGAGATATTGCACATTTTTCAAAAAATTATCAAAAAGTCATATAAAAAAAAAAAATTCCTATTGAGAAACATGTTCACTTTTCATATGTAATACCATGCGATAAATTGGGTGACATCATTATCGTGGATCTAGCTAGTTCCATTCATGAAAAAAGATACTTTGAGTAATACTTTTGTATTTGAACGCCAATAGTCATTTATCTGCTGTAAGAATAACTTATTTCTCCGTCCATAACGCTTGGCGAGATTTTGGCGACGAATTTTGCGGAATGTCGCCAACTTGGCGATTTTCTGAAATGCTGCCAAATTAACAAAATCTCGCCAAATCGATAAAAATGACGCTAAATCAATGAAAATGACGACTAATTGTCGAAAATTCAATATCTTGGAAAGAATATTAGTATCTACTATAAGAAAAATCTATTTTTTTACTGTAAAAGTAGTAAATTCATTACATTATATAAGGAAAGTCATCTGCTGCCCACATCAGATTTTTTAAAATAAATTAATTATAATTTTTGCATGTGTCCCCGGTTAAATTCTGCTGACGCTCATTTTTACCTCTAGATGCCTAATAATTATGGGTATTTCCAGTGTAATTAATCGCGATTGAAGAAAAATGCAGAAAACCTTTTTTTAGTTTAGTCAAAACATGGTAATTTGAGAGAGATGGAAAGTTGACGTTTTTAATGTTATCATGTTTCTAAAACAGGAACGATACAGCTGTAGAAAAAATTAAACAAGAAATATTAATCGTGTATAGAGCATTGATTTTGAAGCACTTTCCAATTGAAATTTCTCTCCTTCCAATTTTATTTAAACATCTCTAAAATGCGATACATTTAGCAGTGATATTTTTAAAATTATCACAGTACAACAATAATTTATTTTACTTAAAAACTTAAAACTTCATAAAAAAGACAATCCTATAAAATCGTCTGCTTCTCTAAGTAAAATCGATGAATATTTCACCCATATTGCTTACATTCTAAACTCCAGAGCTAAATAATTTTACAACAGCAATTCTTATACAACTTACCTTACAATCGCTTGATTTGTTTGCATTCTGCACACTTTAAAATTAGGCTTCGTTGTAGAAATAATCGAAGTTTAGTGATCATTTAAAATAAAAAATATTGTAATTACGTTGGCACAGAATTTAGATTGAAAGTAAACTGAAATTAAAACTGAAAGTAAAAATAAGAAAAATCAACCACGCATAAGGCATTGATTATGGAACACATTCCAACTGAAATGAAATTGTATATAAAGATCTTTGAAATGTGTGACACATTCAGAACTGATATTTTTTAAATTATCACAGTACTACAGTCATTTATTATACTTAAAACCTTAAAACTTCATCCTAACAGACAATGCTAGTTACACAAAATAAACTTTATTCAAATCACGTCATCGAAATGAAAATCGTCTGCCTCTCTATGTAAAATCAATTAACATCTTATTCATATTACTTATATTCCAGACTTCAGAGCTAAATAATTTTACTTGAAAAATTTTCGAATGAAATTTTGAAAATACCCTAACCTTCAATAAAGTTTACATAATTGATCATTTCTGGTGTAATTTTTCATTAGAAAACAAATGACTCACATTTTAGATGAACACTACCATGAACCGTTGAGATAGTTTTCGTTTTTCAAATAAATGTATCACAAAGTTACATAAAATTAAAGAAAGTTTTAACTGTCGTAAAATATGTTCACTTTTAATATGCAATGTTATGCAATCTAGTTTACCCCATTTGTGGGAGAATATACTTTGCGTGATAGTTTTCTATTTTGACTAAGAAATCACCTTCTCCATTTGCTTGTAACACTTGGCGAATAATTTAACGAAATAACTTGGTAGGCGACTAATTTGCCGAAATATCGTCGACTTGGTCACTTTCCTTTATAACGATGCCAAATTGACGAAAATATCGTCAAAACTGCTAAAATGACAGTAAATAAATGAAAATAACCCCCAATTGATAAATTAGTTATTAAAATATTTTAATATATGGGCTATATTGCATATTGTGAATGCTATAAGCATTGATAATTGTCAAGTTAGAGATGCGCGAAATATAAATTAATTAGGTTCTTTAAATACATTTTATATGTTGTCATCTGGAAAAGCGCCAATGCACAACTCAGCATTAAAAACATTATGCCGTGCAACTTATACATCATTTTTCACTGTGAAAAAAGTAAATTCATTGAATTATGTTGGGAAAGCCGTGTTCTGCTTTCATACGATTATTAATGGGGAACTTCTGCTTTATCACTGACTTTAAATTTCTTATTTTCTAAATTAAATGAAGCAAGGCCAATGTTTGGTGAAGAATAGGGAATAAAATATAAATTAGCATTGTAACTAACAGCTAATATAAAGTCTGCACAGCGATACAAAGTGCACTAAAATTTAGGAAATTTTTCCGCCTGTAAAATTGGCAAAACACGCAGTAGTTCCATTTTAAAAATATAGTGAATCAATTTAGGGGTATATTAAAGTGTTGCTTGTGGCAGATTCATAGAGAAGCTTCATTTAAAAAATAAAGTGCTTCAATTTAAGGACATATTAAAGTGTTGCTTGTGGAGGATTCACGCTGAAGTTTCATTTTAAAAATAAAGTGGTTCAATTTAGGAGCATAAAGTGTTGCTTATGGCAGATTCACACAGACGTTTTATTTTTAAAATAAAGTGATTCAATTTAGGGGCATATTAAAATGTTGCTTGTGACAGATTACAACTGTAAAATGTGCAGCCAATCGCATAAACTGAGAATGTGTAGTTGAACCAATCGCAGTGTTATCGTCATGTCAAATTGTCCATTGCATTTTCAACACGATGGTTGTTAAATTTGAATGTACCTCTATTAAGTACATTGCTCGCTGTGATTGTGTTACACGCTCTCAAATTTTTGCTCCAATCAACTGCAAGTTTTGTAATTAAAATCTTTCAGGCCTCATACTTGATGATGCTGCCTTCGCCCCTGTATAAATAAACTCAAACATACATAACCCACCTTTATTTTAATCACGTTAATTGCTTTTGGATATTTTACATATAAAATTGTACTCTTAAAAACACATATTGTAAATACGGAATAAATTATAAAAGATTAAATTTATTCTGAAGAATTTTCAGAAGTACATACCCTGTTTATGTAAAAGTTCCATATACGAGAATCTTTTCAGCACTGCTCTGACTATGCTGAAGTGGATCGTTTGAAACGAAGTTGAAAATGACATTTTTCCTTCCTCTAGACCACCTTCAAAAGCGACTGAAAATTGACATCTGGGTATGTGTTGAATTCATCTTAAATATTTTGATAGGAAAATTGAAAAATCGTCAAATTCCATCAATCGTATTTTAGCGAGAGTTTTGATATCGATTTATTTATTTAGAATAATATCCCACAAAATGCGTGCATGTACCCTTGGGGTACACTGAAGAGATGATGTATGACATGGTCGATTTTGTTCGTTATTGACAGAAACAGTTACATTAAATAAATTACATTAATTACAGTTACATTAATTAAATAAATTATTTGAAATATGCAGCTAAGCGATAAATACATTTCTGAATATTGATTAGATTCTTTCAACATTCAAAAATTTTGTATAAAAGATAAGTTATACAATTTGACTAACTGGAAATAACATTTTTACTCTTCATAGAATTTATATTGAAATGTAGGGTACAGCAGTGGCCAAAATTGTGGAAAACTTATGGAAAAAGTGTATTTTTGAGGTTTGATAGCTCATAACACCACTGGTTTTGTACCATTACCATAAAATTATATATCAATGGAAAGTTAATTTCATTTAAGATTGTAATGCAATAAAATTTATGAATTACTTTTTTAATGAAACAGCATTTATAAAGAAAAAAATGAGATATACAGAAATTTTCACCATGTCAGTTAATACTTAGTTTTTTAGTTCTGCAGCTGTTATAATGTGACACCAAGATAGAATTATTACTTCTGTTAATCGGGCTTTATTGCTGGGTTGCTTCTGACAAACAAGCTTCTTTAGTCGGGTCCATATATTCTTGGTGGGGTTAAGATTTGGGCCATTCCAAGACTATTCCAGCAGTTGAATATAATGATCTTGAAGCCACTTTTTTGCACACACGAGCAACATGACATGGAGCTGAATCCTGTTGAAATATAATTGCTTCATTATCTTGGAAAATATCAAGTGCAGAAGACTGCAGTTTGGGCTCAAGTATTTCATTTATGTATATTTGGGCATTTATATTCCCATAGATCATGCAAATTCTGCCCACACCTCTTGATGTACTACAACCCCAGATAATAACACTAATGGTGTTTCACGGTAGGTTTAATTCAATTGGGATGCAAATCTTCTCCGTATTTTCTCTTTACGTATTTTACCCCATCACTACTTAACAGGAAAATTTTGGTCTCATCACTCCAAATTATACTGTCTCTTTAATTAAACTGTTTTTGCACTTGATTTTTAATTCTGATTTGGTTGTGCCGAGGATTGCCCTGCGACCAACGTATGCTAGGTGAATCTTATGGTTTTAAAAAATATATATCTCCAGTGGTGTTGTAACAAGGGAAACATATGTGGGTCAGTCATCCTGCGGAAGTGTCATTGATGTCTGGAAATTTCTCAACCAGGTGAGTATTTTATGTGCTAGTGCTATATGATCAGATGCTAGTTGTGGATAAAAAGCATTGTATTCCTTCTTGGCGGGAAACAAACACAAATGTGGGAATCAAACACGTGGTCAACTTAATCTTAAGACGATCAATATAGTAGGTTATAGGTATTACTCGCTCAAAGCATGGAATATTGTTTAAAGATGATTCCACAGTATAAATATTATATCTATTGATAATAACGATGTGCAATAATCAGTATTTTCAAATCAATTGTAATCAAAGTCAGATATAGAATTTTGATTTTGAAAAGCAAAGTAGCGGAAAAGAAACAGCAGTAAAGAGTAATTATGAGTTTCGCTTTTACAGTTTTCGAAGTTTTCAGTAAGGAAATAGTCGTAATAAATGAAATTATATTCTCGAAGCCAATCTTTTGTCCTTCATTGCCTTTGAATGATTCATACAAAATCATACTTAATACAGAAAATTTAGAAATTGCACTTTCTAAAAAAAATTGATACAAATCTAAAAAGCGTCAATAGATGTAAATGGCAAGCACAGTATACGCGATTTTGCGCTTGAATGATCGCTTCGAAAAAACCACGCTTACAAGTTTCGTGACCTATGTATTAATAAGAAATTCTATATTCGCAAAAGTATCCTAGTATTTCCATATATTTCTTTGGGTTTCTGCGGACTGGTAAAAATAATTATATTACTAGTGTCAGTTTGTGGACCGGCAGTTGAGAGATACAGAGGAACTAGACATGGAACAACAAAAAACAAAAGCGTTCAAACTTGATTTTGCTGGTGTTGTTGATCTGTATTTTTTTTTTTTGTTTGCAGAAGTTCACATTCAACTGTAGATTCCGATTAATTTAGCAAAACCACTCCGAACCTCAAAACTAACCGAGCGTAATTTAAAATTTTTTTGATTAATTTACAACATATTTAAACATATTTACATGTAACATATATTTTTTTGCACTCAATTGGCAATAATGCTGAATCATACCTAATTGTATATAAATTGCCTTACGTAGCAAAATAAGTTTTGCAAATTTTTAATTTTTTTATGTTTCAATTATTTATTTTTTAAGAGTTAAGCGTTTGTGGAAGCTATTAGAAATATTGCAGACCTTGGGTTCCGGTCTTTAGTGCGATATACACACCTAATTTACATCTTTTCTACTAAGATCTATGTTTCTAACAGGGAGTTGTAGTTAAAGTCTTTTTGTTACCAACGGCAATATAGAAACTCAAAAAATATAATCTATTTATGCAAAAGTTCCATACTGGATTATTTTTCAAAATATTCTGTCCTCGAGTGCATCGATTGAAAAGAAGTTGAAAATGGCATTTTCGATTGGATAAGAATTCCGACAAAATTGAATTACCTACTGACAATTGACATCTGCGTATATATATGCATTAGATTGTGTCATGAAGCAAAATTTTGCTAGTCGTAGTTTTTGAAAATGTTTGTTCTCTATTTATGACAATATAGTAATATCTAAAAAAAATCTGATGTGGCCAGCACATGACTTCCATTATATTATAATGCAATGAATTTACTACTTTTACAGTAAAAATAAGTATATTTTTTATAGCAGTTATTTGTATTCCTTCCAAGATATTGAATTTTCATCAATAAGTCGTCATTTTCCATGTCGTCATCATCAATGAGTCGTCATTAATTTAGCGTCATTTTTATCCATTTGGCGAGTTTTTCGTTAATTGAGCAACATTTAAAAAGTCGTCAAGTTGGCGACATTCCACCAAATTCGTCGCCAAAATCTCGCCAAGCGTTATGGACGAAGAAATAAGTTATTCTTGTAGCAGGTAAATGACTATTAGCATTCAAATACAAAAGTATTACACAAAGTATCTTTTTTCATGAATGGAGCGAACTAGATCCACGAGAACGATGTCACCAAATTTATCGCATGGTATTACATATGAAAAGTGAACATGTTTCTCAATAGGAAATATTTTTTTCATTTTATATGACTTTTTAATAATTTTTTTGAAAAATGTGCAATATCTCGAGAACGGTTCATGTTAGCGTTCTAAAATTTTGATCAATCGTTTTCTAATGAAAAATTACATAAGAAGTGTCTATTTGCCTAACTTTACTAGTGGTTTTGGTTTTTTGACGATTTTTTCAAAATTTTATTCGAAAATTTAGGGGTGTTCTGAACATTCGATTGCGTATAAGAACAATAGGCTTCCAGTGTTTATGGATTGTGATTTTTGCACCAAATTTCGTTCGAATCGGTCCATTCGTTCGTCAGTTATCGTCTCCACAGTCTCCGTGGCACACACACACACACACACACACACACACACACACACACACATACTTTCACATATACACACACACACACACATACACATATATCACTTCAAAAATGTTTGATTCGTGATCAGGGATGCTTGAAACGTGTTCACCCGTCGAAAAGTCGAATTCGAATTTTCGACCCCGTCACAATACTTTCCTTATACATTATGTATATAAGGAAAGTAATAATATGAAATGAATATGAAATATAAAACTTGTTAGAGGAAAGTACATTAGACAAACACCAAGTATATAAGGAAAAAATATATTAGGTAAAGACCAAGTATATTAGGGAGGGGGGGGGGGTATATGAGGAACCATGTTGTGGTTAAATCCATAGAGTGGCTTCGGAACCCACGGGTGCATGGGTGCAATTTGCACACGCAGACTTCTTCCTGTGGGTGGACTGAACCCACAGAAATTTGAAAATAATTAAGATTTTTTGTTGTTAATCTTCTTTGAATAGCATTGGAATGAGATTTTTTCCCAGAAAAATATTGAAGTAAAAATAGCATTAATGAACAATCCAAGCTGGCAGTAATAGGTGTGAATTTTTATATAAAAGCAGTTGCTTTCGTACCCTGCCTCTCTTTACAACACTGGTTTTAAATATCTGTGCAGTTAACGGTCAGGTCATAATTTGGAGTTGTTGAAAAGATAGGTGCTCGGGTAAACTGTTCGGACAATGGTAGTATTATTTAGCATCGTTTGCCAGTTTGTGTATGCTATGGGTGCATTATCATATGTAGGATAATCCTGCTGAAATAAATTTTAGCAAATTCTAGGGTATAGACTAGATTCTAGATTATAGATTCTAGGGTTAGACGACTTAAAATTACCAAATAAATCTGCTATGGGTGCGTTGAACAAACGGCAAAATTCTGTGCAAATATATTTTATTGTTGAGAGAAATTATACTAGATATACTTTGTCTGTGGGTGCAAGAACAATATTTATAGAAACCAAGGTCAAAATACATGTGTTAAATAATTATATAATGTAGAAACAAAGGTTTAGCTTAAAAATTCTTAAAATTTTAAATGGATTAAAACTTTTATTTTTGTTTATTTAGTGGAAACGATATGCCAAAAGGAAAAAAAATCTGATGTGGGCAACACATGACTTTCCTTATATAATGCAATGAATTTACTTCCTTAACGGTACAAAAGTCATAACAAAAATACACGGCACAGTGTTTGTAATGCTAAATCGTACATTTGGCGCTTTTCCGGATGATAACATGTAAAACTATTTCGTACCTAATTAACTTATATTTTACGCAACTCTAAATAAACAATTTTCAATATTGATATCATCCTTAATAAGCAATATAGTCCATATATTTATATATTTTAATAATAAATTCATCAATTAGGCGTCATTTTCATTATTTTGGCATCATTTTTTTCAATTTTGAAGATATTTTCGTCAATGTGGGGCTAAATACAGCCAAGTTGGCGAGGTCTTATATAAAATAGGCGCGAGTAGTCGGATATTCATGTAAGTTAAAAAGTAGCACAAATGCATCAACTGAATGTTAACAATTTGTTTCTATATAAAAGAGTGGAACCCATTATTTTTCATTCTCTTGTTCCTGGAAAAAGAAGGCCAAAATATGATAGTTTCCAGTATATCGCTCCAAATGTGTAACTGTGTATCTTACAAAGCAAGAACGAACGACAAATATATTTTTGCATTTAATATCCAAAAGTAAGGAGATCAGTGAATACCCACTCTTAAAAGATAATCAACAGTTACAGATAAAATAATTACAATAAATCATTACATCATAACATCTAAAAAGAAAAACATAGACAATAAAAAGGATAAAAATGACAATAAAAGCAGGTAAAAAATTAGCTATCAATTCGGAAAAAATTCTTAATTTCAATTGAATTATAAGTAAATAACCAGTCTTTGATAGCCCTGGAAAAAGAACGATAGGTAACAATGCTTTTGAAAGATTGAGGCAGAAAATTATAAACTCTAGGAGCTAAAAAGAGATAAAATTTCGGAAACTTAGTAGAACTGGCTCGAAGAGGTCTGATAATACTCCGCCTTAGCCCGAGGTTGCATTGACTACCACCCACATTCTTATTTCTAATATAAAACATATTAAGATCTTTGTAAACCTGAAAATGCCTAAATGGTATAATCATAGAATCAAGGAAAAGAGGAAAGGATAGTGTTTACGAGGTTTACATAAGATAATCCTAATAAATAATTTTTGAAGCAAAATAACGGGCCTAAGGGTATTCAGATAAGACATGTTATGCCATACTGAATTGGAGTGTGGATTGAGGAGTAATAAAGAAATCTAAAAACATCAGGGTGGCAAAACTGGCGTAGAAAATACAATTTTCTGATATTTAACTTTAATTATTTACCAGTAATATGAGGCTTCCAAGACAGCAAGTCATCGACTGTAATACCAAGGCATTTAAAGCTACTCACATGCTCAATAGCTTTACAGTTGCAAGTACTATCTGGATAACAACAAAAGTATGATATTTTAACACAAAGCTAAATAAAGATTTTTTTTTGACTAGGCAAAGCAAATAAGTCTAGATTTTTTGACATTGAGAAAAATATTATTAGCACAGAACCATTATCTAATAGTAGCCAAATCGTCTTCCATATTTCTCAAGACATCAGGATTTGTAAGTCCATGGTAAGAAAAAGCAATATCATCAGCAAAAATAAAGTCCCATTAAAATTAAATAAAGAGAGGCCATTAAAAAAGTCAAGAAACAAGATCGGACCCTGGAAAACACCATGCTTAACTAACTATTTTACTTATAGTAGAACGAATTCTAACGGAATAATCATGTCCATTGAGATTAGTTCTGAACCAATCAGACGCAATTTCCCGAAAGCCAATCCTCTGCAATTTATACAACAAGATATTATGATGATCACAATCAAAGGCTTTCTTGATATCCAAAAACACATCAATAACCTTATGGCCAGCATTTAAACCCTCATTGGTTTCACCAAGAAATTTCATTAATGCGTCTTCAGTACTTTTATATTCTCGAAACTCAAATTGGCAAGAACTGGAAAAATTTATGACATTCAAATACTTAATCAATCACTTCGTAATAATTTTTTCAATAGTTTTAGTAAAAATAGACAAAAGGGAAATAGGCCTGTAATTATCGGGATTATTTTTGTCACCTTTCTTATAAACTGGAATAATAACAGCAAATTTAAGTTGGTCTAGAAATAGGACGCTTTCAAAACTTAAATTGATGATATGAGAGGAAACATCATATGTAAATGGGGGAATATTATGAACAATGGTAGCAGTAATGCCATCGAAGGCAGGCGAGCTAGATCGTGGAAAACTCCCGCAATGGGTGCAAACACCACCACGTCTAGGGCGGCATGGTGGGCATCACCAATGTCTCAAAAGATGGGGTCATGGGCGCCCATAGAACCTAGAGAAAATTCAAGAATAAAACTTACAGCATTGACTAGCTTAATGTCCGTATATGTGACCTTGCGTATCCTTGAATATCCTAATATCTATATGAATATTCGGAGGGGGGGGGATGCCCTCTTATCCTCCCTTATGGGAGCATCATGCCCATCGTAGATATCTAGAATATATCAAGTTTTCAGATCTTTTTCTACAGTGCAAAAAAATCTGATGTGGGCAATTTATATAATGCAATGAATTTACTACTTTTACAGTTAAAAAAAATGTTATTCTTATAGTAGATACTTATATTCTTTCCAAGATATTGAATTTTTTTAATTAGTCGTCATTATGATTGATTTAGCGTCATTTTTATCAATTTGGCGAGATGTTTGTTAATTTGGCAACAATTAAAAATGCAGCCAAGTTGACGACATTCCGCCAAATTTGTCGTCAAAATCTTGCTAAGCGTTATGGACGGAGAAATAAGTTATCCCTACTATTGGATAAATGACTATTGCCGTTCAATACAAAAGTATTACTCAAAGTATCTTTTTTCATGAATGGAACGAGCTAGATCCACGAGAATGATGTCACCAAATTTATCGCATGGTATTACATATGAAAAGTGAAAATATTTCTCAATAGGAAATATATATTTTTTATTAACACTTTACAACAAAGTTGAAAAGTGTTTATGACTTTGTTCATTCTGTCTGTCTGTCTGTCTGTCCGTTAGCACGATAACTGCCGTAAAAATGACTTTATCAAAATGAAATTTTAGTATGTTGTTCAGACGGTCTGTAGGACCTATGGGAATATAAATAAATAATATCACCCAATTAGTTTTTTATTGAACCCGGGTTGAAAAAATGAAATACATTGAACCCTATGGGACCTAATTTTTCAAACATTTTTTAAGTAAATTTAAAATTCACGAATTGCTTCGAAATTTTTAGGAAATATTCACATTATCCCATAAAATATATATAAAAAAATTCAGTATAATATGTTAAGTAGTTTTTTAATTAAAAATTATTTTAATATAGGAAAAAAACAAATTCAATTAAATTCTGACTTTGGGATAACTTCCAGAAAGAAAAGAGAGATATATTATATAATAAATATCTTTCCATTTGTTTAAACGTTTTGCATATGGGAGGGGCTTCACATTTAAAAATAAATTTGGTAGATAACAATTTTTCATTTTTTTTAAAATTTTATATAACTCTTCATGATAAATTTATTTGATGGCATTTTTAATGCACTTTCCTACGTCCTAGACAGTTAAAATTTGGTACACAGCTTAAATTTGTTGAACATTTTATTCGACAAAAATTTTATGGATCTTTAAATATAGATCATATATTTTTTTCGAAATGGCCTGAAAATAATCCCCGTTCACTTCTATAAATCATTGTTGTAATATTGTTAAAAATTCTGATGTGGACAGCACATGTCTTTCTCTGCAGACTCATATTCGTTCTCTTTATTCAATAATAATTTGAGTTTATCTGCACAAAATAACAACCATAAGTATTTTAAATGACATTGAATTTACACGTTAAACTTAGATTTGGTTCTTATTTGATAGCTGGACTTATTGTCAAAGGTGGCGTAGCGAAAACCCGAAAAAACTAGAATATCTCAACGGCTAGTCCTAGAGTAATGGGGTTAGTCTTATTATTTTTTTTGTCAAAAATCACGTACTAAATAGGAATTTAATTGATATAATTGAGCACACGTAGTCTTTTATTTTTATATATAACGATTTTTGCGGGCCATTTCGCAAAAATAGCCCGTTCCTTTTTCCCGAATCCTACTAGAATGACCTACAAATGATTTATATACAAAATTTTGTTAAATTTGGTATATAAATCACTTGTAGGTTATTGAAATATTATACACCAAATTTTGTTAAATTTGTTCCATTAGTTTTTAGCTAGAGTGTATAATGGGAATTTCTGCCGGCCATTTCGCAAAGGAGGCAGATTCTTTTATTACGAATCCTACTATAATCTAATGAACATCAGGATTTCCCTCAAAAAACATACTTACCAAATTGTATGAAATTCGGTCCATTAGTTTTTCAATTAGAGTGGATGTAATATCCACACAGACACGCAGAAACATACACACATATACCCTTACACACACAGACGTCTTCCTAAAAATAGATTTTTCGTGTTCTAGAAGTCCCAAAACGTGTAGATCCTTTGAAAATTCGTGTTCCGATCTTCGGCACGATTCCAATACTTTGAGTACATACACATACACACATATATTATCTGTGTATCTAAATTCCATGACTATGCAATTACAATAGTTGTGATTTTAAATGATCCCTAAACTTTTATTATTTCTTCAACGAAGCCTAATTTTAACATATGCGGAATGCAAATATCTCAAGCGATTGTAAGATGAATTACATAAGAATGGCTGATTTTTTTTCACACAAAATTATTTAGCTCTGGAGTCTGGAATACAAGTTATATGAATGAAATATTCATTGATTTTGCATAAAGAATCAGATGATTTATATTTCGATACAATTTTAAATATTTAAGTATAATAAATTACTGTAGTACTGTGATAATGTAAAAGATATCACCAATGAATGTATCACATTTTAGAAATTTTTAAATGAAATTACATTTCAGTTGGAAAGTGTTTCATAATCAATGCTTATGCATGATTAATCTTTCTTGTTTTATATAACTTTTTGTTAATTTTTTTGAAAAATGTGCAATATCTCGAGAACGGTTCATGTTAGCGTTCTAAAATTTATGTCAATCGTTTTCTAATGAAAAATTACATAAGAAATGTCTATTTGCGTAACGTTATTTGCGGTTTTGATTTTTTGACGATTTTTTTAAAAATTTCACTCGAAAATTTAGGGGGTTCTGATCATTCGATTGCGTATAAAAACAATATGCTTCCAGTGTTTACGGATTGTGATTTTTATACCAAATTTCGTTCGAATCGGTCCAATCGTTCGTCAGTTATCGTCTCCACACACACACACAGAAATCACTTTAAAAATGATTGATTCGTGATCAGGAATGCTTGAAACGTGTTCTTCCGTCGAAAACTCGAATTCGAATTTTCGACCTCGTCACAATAATTTCCTTATACATTATGTATATAAGGAAAGTAATATCCAGAGGTAGCATTGCCACTCTCTTTCTGTGGGTGGTTTTGACGAGAAGGTGTCAAACACCTGTCTCTGATTGGCTATTTCTGCTTGGTTAATCAACAGTTAATCACTTTATTTCCACACCGTCTCTTCCTACGCTAATAGACCCCCCCCCCCACACACACACCGTGTGTGTCCGTGCTCTAAGGAAGGTCACCCAACTTGTCATCAACTTGAGTGGTAATGACTATCAGAAATGACAAAAAATTGAAAATCAATTAACATTTATTTTCTTAACACTCTCTCAGGTAGAACTCTAATCTTTATATTTTTCGCGTTTCTTTTAGGGAAGAAAAAAAAATTTGAAGAACCACAAAGAACTATAGTTCTTCGCTGTAAGTGGAATGCGTGTAATATTCTTAACTTTTCAAAAGTATTTTTACTTTTCAGTACAATTAAAATTATGTTCTATTTAATTGGTACTTTTAATATCTTGCATTTGTAATTTCAGCATCGATTTTGTCAATATTATGCTTCCAATCACGTGCATAGAAATATGCTTTTAGAGCAGAATTGATCAACCCGATGCACGCGACCGACACGTTCTTTTCAGAGGCCTGCCCAGCCGCAATAAGCATAAAACAATGATAAATAAAATAAAATAAAGATAACTGTAATAAAGGATCCACTGTATCAAATCATCTACCACTGCAGATCTTAAGACAAACAGAAACCGAAATATGCGCATAAATCGTAAATCAAAACTAAACAGCTTTTCATTGTAAACTTATCATTTGCAGGTATAAGCACGTAAGGTTCTTTAATATAAGATTGAGTTTTTATACCGACATCCAATTCAAGAGGTGGTTAGGTTTCAATATATGTGAAGTAACACCCCTTTTTTACCTATAATCTTTTCGTGACGTAACAAAACTTCGAAAGAAATCACTCTTGATGATTGAAATTATTAGTATTATAATTTCGAAGATTCTTGTTTAAGCGAAAACGTAATACAAATAAAGCATGCGGGCTCATTTAATGCATTCGCGTGGAGATTCTTACAGTGCATGCTCGTAGAGGCTCTTACAGAGCATATACGGTGAAGATTGAATAGAGTGGGAAGACTTGGACAGCTGGAAGAGAATTCATTGCATGTTCATTAAAACTTACAGCGCATGCGCGTGGATGGTTCTTACACCATACGCGAATGATAGTTTTTACAGCGCACAAGAGAGACAGTTCTAACAGAGCATGCGCGAGCAGAGATTTTGCAGCGCATGCGCGAGAAGTGCTCTTACAGACCATGCGTGTGGAGATTTTTACAGCACATACGCGCGTGGAGGCTCTTACAGAGCATGCGCGAGGAGAAATTTTGCAGCGCATGCGCGAGGAGTGATTTTACAGCGCATACGCGAGGAGCGATTTTATAGCGCATGCGCGTGGAGATTCGTTACAGCGCATGGGCGTGGAGATTCGTTACTGCGCATGCGCGTTGAGGATTTGGACAGGGTGGTAAGACTTGGAGCGCAAGGAGAGAATTCATCGTATGCTCATTATAACTTAAAGCGCATGCGCGTGGATGGTTCTTACAACATACGCGCATGATAGTTTTTGCAGCGCATGCGCGTGGCAGTTATAACAGGGCATGCGCGAGGAGCGATCTTACAGCACTTGTGCGAGCAGAGATCTTGCAGCGCATGCGCGAGGAGCGATTATATCACGCATGGGCGTTGAGGATTGACCAAGGCGAAGACTTGGAGCGCGGGGAGAGATTCATCGCATGCTCATTAAAATTCACAGCGCATGCGCGTAGATGGTTCTTATAACATATGCTCATTGAAACTTACAGTGCGTGTATGATTCTTATAACATATGTGCAAGATAATTTTTACAGCGCATGCGCGAGACAGTTCTAACAGATGCTCGAGCAGAGATCTTACAGCGCATGCGCGTGGAAGCATTTACAGCGCATGCGCCTGGAGGCTCTTACAGAGCATGCGCGTGGAAGATTGAACAGGGTCAGAAGACTTGGAGTGCGAAGAGAGAATTCGGCGCATGCTCATTAAAACTTACAGTACCCAGATGATTCTTATAACATATGAGCAAGATAATTTCTACAGCGCATGCGCGAGACAGTTCTAACAGATGCTCGAGCATAGATCTTACAGCGCATGCGCGTTGAAGATTGAACAGGGTGAGAAGACTTGGAGTGCAAAGAGAGAATTCGGCGCATGCTCATTGAAACTTACTGCGCATGCGCGTGGATGGTTCTTACAACTAACGTGCATGATAATTTTTAGAGCACGCGCGTGGCTGTTCTAACAGTACATGCGCGAGCAGAGATTTTACAGCGCATGCGCGTGATACAAACGTAATACAAATAGCTCACTTACAGAACAGCGCATGCGTATGAAGAACTCTTGCATTCACGTGGAGATTCTTACAGCGCATGCGCGTGGAGATTCTTACACAGAATGCGCGTGGATGGTTCTTTCAACATACATGCATGATAATTTTTACAGCGCACGCTCATGGCGGCTGTAACAGGGCATGCGCGAGGAGCGACTTACAGCACATGCGCGAGGCGCGATTTTACAGCATATGCGCGAGGGGGTTCTTCTAACAAGGCATGTGCATAGAGGTTCTTATAACGTATGCGAATGAGTATATTTTGGAGTGCATGGAAGTTCTTATAGAGAATGCGCGTTGAAAATTGAACATCGCGTGGGAGTTCTAACAGCATAAGCTTGTGATTGAACGGTGCATGCGCTTGGAGGGTCTTTTAGCGAATGCGCACCGTAGCTCAAAATTCTTACAGCACACATACGTTGTAGCTCAGAGTATGCGTGTAAATGGCTCTTACAACGCATGCGTGTGGAGGTTGTTCCAGTGCAAAAGCATCAAGGATTGAACTTCGAATGCGCGTGGAGGATCCTACAGCGCATGCGCGCGGTATTTCTTACTGAACATGCGCGTGAAAGCATGATCCCTAAAATGTCATAAAAATCACTATATTTATCTATTTTAATTTTATGATTTAAAAATATGAGACTTTGGATGTGATGTGCTTCTGTGAGAAAGGGGGGGGGGGGGAGACGCACACATGCCTCTGTTAACTATAACATTTCAAACATTGAGAACAAGACCGTCTAACCTTTATAATTGAAAATTAATCTTCAATAAAAGTACTTCTTTATTAATAGCATAAAATGTTGACTAAAAGCATCAATCGGCTTCAGAAGCAAATAGCAGCATCCTTCTTTATGATATACGAACAGAGCAACCGTACCAGCAAAAGCAAGAATCTATCAATTTAGAAGTTTCTTAAATTCGGGATATCAGAACATGAGTCTCTATAGGAGTATGGATTTTAAGAGTTCAACATTTTTTAATGTCAATTTTCGCTAGTTGTAGTTAATTTTTTTTATTAAACATTATATTATTTACGCATTACATACAATTTGTGTTTGGACCAAATTGCACAGGACAAATATTTTCCAATTCAATTTTACTTTCATAGCAATGTGAGGGGGGAGTGATGATGAGTATGAATGGAAAGTTCTGTAAATTTATCTTCGTATTCTAACAAAAAAATTTTTGATTCACATTCGTAGTTTCATTTTCTGTGATATTTTAAGCGATCGAACCTGATTTCAATGTCACACACTTTCCTCTTTCGTTTTGGCATCTGCGCACGTGCTTAAAGCCCTCTCACTTATAAAATGTTTTCTTTTTAAATATTTTAATTTATTAATTAATTTATTTATTTTTTGCTTAGTCGCACAAGATACTGGGGATGCGGTCGTATCGTACTCGTTACGTGCAATTTGTATAGGGAATACTGTCATATGTGAACGTACTGTTAATTGTATGAATAGTTATTTTTTATGTATACAATTTATTCGTGCTTTAACTTATTGGCAACGAGTACACACAAATATATATATACAGGGTCTTTCAGAAAGGACTCCCTAACTTTGAAATGACATACTGCGAAACAGTCATAGACAGAAAGATGAAACAAGTGATATGTTGGATAGACAGTTCTGGAATTTTAAATACACCTGTTTGAAAATTAGTTACAAGATTGGCTAACAGAGGGAGCTTCAAGCACAGTGAGGTTTAAATAGTGCTCAGAAGTACAAAACGCTCAGTCTCCATACTCCCCGGATCATAATTAATGCGACTTCTTTCTTTGGGGCCACTTGAAGGACACTGTTTACAGTAAGAATCTTCAAACATTGGAACAGCTTGAACAGTTCATATGTGAGGCATGTGCATCCATTTCAGTAGAGACATTCCAGAAGGTGGCTTCAAACTTCGCCCATCGCTTGCGTCACGTTACTGCTACACCATGGCCATATCAAATCCATTGTAATATGATTTGATCCCTGTTTACGAAAAACAATCTCACCCACTATTTAAAGGGCATTGCACTGAGACTGACTGCAGCGCTCTCTGTTAGCCAATCTTGAAACTCATTTTGCAAACCGGTTTATTTGAAATTCCAGACCTGTCTATCCAACATATCACTTGTTTCATCTTTCTGCCTATCACTGTTTCGCAGTTATGTCATTTCAAAGTTAGGGAGTCCTTTCTGAAAAACCCTGTATATATCCGTATATATACATACGTAATGCTCGAAATCTTCGGCCACACAACTTGTTACCATAAACCCCTGGGTTGGTCGTGTGGTCTGGGCCTTCAACACAGTGCAAAATGACTTCCGACGCCTCTGAATCCATATAGGGCATTACAAAATTAAAGTGTCTATGTTATACGGAAGGCAAAACCTAATGGACACAGATTGATAGTACGCAGATCCTAACACACACTTTGTCAGTACACAAATCATAGGACTCACCAGTTTGTCAATACGTAAATCATTACATGCACAGCTTGTTACTAATTGTGACATTTAAAACCGCGGTTTAATCATCGACATATTTGCTAGGACAATTTGAAGCAGAAATTTTAGTCAACAGTAATTACTTATGCTGTAAACATTATTTCAATAAATACTGGCGTATCGGAAATACTGTCATATGTGAAATATCGCTTTGGAACTTAATTTTTCTACAACAACATGCTTTGTACATCTTATCATACTTCTCGTTCCCTACGTCTGTCCTTTCATTCGGTTATACAGATTTCGCTTATATGATCCTCTATAGGCGCCCATGTAAAATGAGTATGGCTAAACAATCAAAATCACCACAGGGTGCTTCAAAAAGATTGCATGATTAAATATTTCTTGAACGATTGGTCGTAAACTCATGATTCCAATTTAAGAAAATCTGATGTCGGCAACATATGATTTTCCTTATATAATGTAATGAATTTAGTACTTGTGCAGTAAAAAAAATAGGTTTTTCTTATAGTAGATACTAATATTCTTTCCGAGATATTGAATTTTCGACAATTAGTCGTCATTTTCATTGATTTAACGTCATTTTTTATCCATTTGGCGAGATTTTCGTTAATTTGGCAACATTTCAAAAAGTCGCTAAGTTGGCGGCATTTCGCCAAAATCTCGCCAAGCATTATGGACGGAGAAATAAGTTTTTCCTACTATTGGATAAATGACTATTGGCGTTCAAATACAAAAGTATTACTCAAAGTATCTTTTTTCATGAATGGAAAGAGCTAGATCTAAGAGAATGATGCCACCCAATTTATCGCATGGTATTACATATGAAAAGTGAACATGTTTCTCAATAGGAAATATTTTTATTTTTATTTTGTTTGACTTTTTAATAATTTTTTTGAAAAATGTGCAATATCTCGAGAACGGTTCATGTTAGCGTTCTAAAATTTATGTCAATCGTTTTATAATGAAAAATTACATAAGAAATGTCTATTTGAGTAACTTTATTAGTGGTTTTGATTTTTTGACGATTTTTTCAAAATTTCATTTGAAAATTTAGGAGAGTTCTGCACATTCGATTGCGAATGAAAACAATAAGATTCCAGCGTTTACGAATTGTGATTTTTGTACCAAATTTGGTTCCAATCGGTCCATTCGTTCGTCAGTTATCATCTCTACTGACTCACTGACACACACACACACTCACCCATATACACACACCCATACACACACACAGACATCACTTCAAAAATGTTTGATTTGTGATGAGGGATGCTTGAAACATGCTCTCCCGTCGAAAACTCGAATTCGAATTTTCGACCCGTCACAATATTTTCCTTATGCATTATGTATATAAGGAAAGTAAAATATTTTAATTACGGTAGACTATCATCCAATGCAAATTTTGATCTTGTGATATATTTTAGTAAAATATATGAAAATGCAAATTTTTATAACGACACCCTAGAATTTTTTGCAATTGTTACTTTCCTTATATACATAATGTATAAGGTAATTATTGTGAGGTTTCGACGGGACAGCACGTTTCAAGCATCCCTGATCACGAATCAAACATTTTTGAGCTGATGTCTGTGTGTGGTGTGTGTGCGAAAGTATGTGTGTGTGTGTGTGTGTGTGTATGTGTGTGTGTGTGTGTGTGTGTGTGTGCGTGCGCGCGCGCGTGTGTGTGTGTGTGTGTGTGTGTGTGTGTGAGACGATATCTCACTACCGAATCAAGTTATTCGAAGAACAAAGTCTGGTGCAAAAATCACAATTAGTGAGTACTGGAAGCCTATTGTTTTTATACTGAATCAAATGTTCAGAACCCTTCTAAATTTTGAAATGAAATTTTAAAAAATCTAAAAATCTAAAACATTTTATTCAGTTACGTAGATAATATTTTCTTATGTAATTTTTCATTAGAAAAAGGACATAAACTTTAAAACGTTCGCATGGATCGTTCTCGAGATATTGCACATTTTTCAAATAAATTTATCAAAACATCACATAACATTAAAAAATCTGATGCAGGCAGCAGATGACTTTCCTCATACAATGCAATGGATGAACTCCTTTTGCAATAAAATATAATGAATAAGATCCATGGTGCTGTATTTTTAACGTTGAACTGTTCAATTGGCAATTTTCCAGATGATTACAGTTAAACCATTTCAAAGTACCCAATTAACTTATGTTTCGCGTAACTAAATAAACGATTAAAAATACTGAAATTTTGCCAAACGTTACGGACGGAAAAATAGGTCATTCTTATAGCACATACTTATTTTCTGGTTCAAGTACTACTCATATACCTGATTTCATGCCAAATCTGGGGGCCATTTCTGGTAGCGGCTAGACGTGACTTATGACATTGCGACTTGGGGGCTCAAATGAGAACCCCCCTTTGGCCCCCATAAACAATTCTTGGCGAAATTTTAGCGGCAAATTTAGTGGAATATCGCCAACTTGACGAGTTTTTTCAATGTTGCCAAATTGACGAAAATATCACAAAATTGATAAAAATGACTCTAAATCAGTGAAAATGGAGACTGAAGAAAATCCATCATTTTGGAAAGTATAGGAATCTAGTAGAGAGTCTAAGACAATATGCTTTGGGTAATAGTTTTGTATTTGGACGCCATAAGTCGTCTATCTCCTATAAGAATAACCTATTTTTCCAACCATGACAAAATTTTACCGATAAATTTAGCAGAATATTGTCAACTTGGCGAGTTTTTAAAATGTCGTCAAATTGATACGAATAACACTAAATCAATGAAAATGACAATTGACTAGAATTCAATATTTTGTAAAGAATATAAGACTCTACATTAAGACTCCGTCTTAATGCTTGGCAAAATTCTGGCGACGAATTTTGCCAGCATATCGCCCTTTTGGCGATTTTTTTTAAATGTTGCCAAATTAATAAATATTTTATCGAATAGATAAAAATAACGTTAAATACGATGCAATATTTTGCAAATATTTAATTCCTTCATATGATGGTCATGGCTTTTATTATGTAAGAAATGCTCTTCTACATATCGCCAAGTTGGCCATATTTGGCACCACACTAACGAAAATAATGTCAAAATTGCAAAAATGAAGTTAATGAAAATGACGCCTAATTGATGAATTTAATAAAATATTTAAATATATGGACAATATTGTTTATTGAGGACGCTCTCAGTATTGATAATTAATTTAGAGTTGCTTAAAATATAAGTTAATTGGGTACGAAATAGTTTTATATGTTGTCATCCGGATGTACAGTTTACTGCTTCAAATGCACAATTTAACGTTATAAACACTGTACCGTGGATCATTTCATCACTTTTTCCCCATTAAAGGAGTAGAGCCAAAAACACCGGTTCTCGTTAGATCACCGAAGTCAGACAGCTTCGGGCGCGGTTAGTACTTGGGTGGGTGACCACCTGGGAACACCGCGTGCTGTTGGCACATTTCGGGCGCTGTAGCCCGGTGGTTTGCGCGCTGGATTTGCACGCTGCCACAACTGCCGCCGTATTTATGCGGAGTACGATCACGTTAAACATGTGGGTCCGTAAGTCTTTCGGAGAGGTTGGTGGTGGGGAAGGAGGGTAAGATCCCTGTGGATGCCTCCCCCACTGGGTTCCGGTCTAAATTGGGTGGCACTTCCCGGCCGTCCAAACAGTTACCTTACACCTTTCTGGTAGGTCGGACGGTCTGGGTCTCAACAACAACAACCATTAAAGGAGTAAATTCATTGCATTATGTAAGGATCATGTGCTGTCAATATCAGAATTTTTTTCCCTTTCAATGCAAAATAAGTTTCTTACGCAGAGCATGGTTATGTTAAAAAGTAATGTTTAAATGTATGTTAAAATCACAGAATCAAATAATTTAGTGGCGATGGACATCAAGTGGTGGTTTTGGTGGCAAAATTCAACTGCCTTCTTCAAGATAATAAGACAGAACAATTACACCAACAAAGCCAAGGAGGCATCTGTTAAAAAATATTTTAATGATATGATCCAGGTAGAAAATCTTTTGCTAAACAAAAAAATAAAACATGTTAAAAAAAATACAAAACTTAAGGAGGGGAAGAATTGCATAAGGATTCAAAACGCTTTCTCAGTGAATAAAATATGAACTTAAATGTCCCATGGTAAAATAAATAGGAAAATAATAGGTTTCTAAAGTTACATAAGTATCATCAATTAACTTAAAATCGTTTAAGAAATGTACTTGTGAATAAATAATTATAAGTCCCGTTTTAACAAAAGTAAAAGCAACTAACTGCACCGAAAGCTAAATGAATTATCTTCATAAAAAAGCAGTCATTCTGTAAAAAATATCAGATTATAAAAGAGGAAAATAAAAAAAAAGAAAAATAAATAAAAATATTTAATTAGTTTTGGAAGCTAAAGCCCCTATTACATGACAGTAATTTGGGACAGCAAACCGTTCCCAAAACTGTTCAGACAGCAAATTTAGACACAGCATTTTAAGTTTAACCCGAAAATGCTTTTACTGAGGTTTGCGAAAATCGAACCAATCAGAAGTGCGTAAATTGGAAACGTCACAGGTCACGTGCTTTCGAGATATTTTATTTCTTGTTTTAATAATGGTGACCGATGGACTGTTTTGGATTTCAGAGATGGAAGCTGATCCTAATGAACTTATTCAATCCAAACGAAACCCAGCTGAAATTTTAAAGGGGAAAAAGCGTCCAAATTTACTGTTTGGAGTGATGGCACTTTCGTTCTTGATTTAAAGTTGCATAATTATTGCCATAGATTGACCCATATCTTGTCGCTAGGATAGCAAGTATTTGCTTTAAAACTTGCATTTTTATAGTTATATTTTAAACAAATTCAGTTTTTTCAAAGTGTTAATATACTCTTGTGATTTTCCTCCCATTTGATTTTAATTAAAATCAATAGCTACCATTCCTCATCAACAAACATAAATAAAAACCAATTTTTAAAGAGAGTTAAATACTTAAGATCGTCAAAAAATAACAAGAAAGATTAATCATGCATAAGCATTGATTATGAAACACTTTCCAACTGAAATGTAATTTCATTTAAAAATTTCTAAAATGTGATACATTCAGTGGTGATATCTTTTACATTATCACAGTACTACAGTAATTTATTATACTTAAATATTTAAAACTGTATCGAAATATAAATCATCTGATTCTTTATGCAAAATCAATGAATATTTCATTCATATAACTTGTATTCCAGACTCCAGAGCTAAATAATTTTGTGTGAAAAAAATTCAGCCATTCTTATGTAATTCATCTTACAATCGCTTGAGATATTTGCATTCCGCATATGTTAAAATTAGGCTTCGTTGAAGAAATAATAAAAGTTTAGGGATCATTTAAAATCACAACTATTGTAATTGCATAGTCATGGAATTTAGATACACAGATAATACACAGATAATATATGTGTGTATGTGTATGTACTCAAAGTATTGGAATCGTGCCGAAGATCGGAATGCGAATTTTCAAAGGATCTACACGTTTTGGGACTTCTAGAACACGAAAAATCTATTTTTAGGAAGACGTCTGTGTGTGTAAGGGTGTATGTGTGTATATTTCTGTGTGTCTGTGTGGATATTACATCCACTCTAATTGAAAAACTAATGGACCGAATTTCATACAATTTGGTAGGTATGTTTTTTGAGGGAAATCCTGATGTTCATTAGATTATAGTAGGATTCGTAATAAAAGAATCTGCCTTCTTTGCGAAATGGCCGGCAGAAATTCCCTTTATACACTCTAGCTAAAAACTAATGGAACAAATTTAACAAAATTTGGTGTATAATATTTCAATAACCTACAAGTGATTTATATACCAAATTTAACAAAATTTTGTATATAAATCATTTGTAGGTCATTCTAGTAGGATTCGGGAAAAAGGAACGGGCTATTTTTGCGAAATGGCCCGCAAAAATCGTTATATATAAAAATAAAAGACTACAGGTGCTCAATTATATCAATTAAATTCCTATTTTGTACGTGATTTTTGACAAAAAAAAATAATAAGACTAACCCCATTACTCTAGGACTAGCCGTTGAGATATTCTAGTTTTTTCGCGTTTTCGCTACGCCACCTTTGACAATAAGTCCAGCTATCAAATAAGAACCAAATCTAAGTTTAACGTGTAAATTCAATGTCATTTAAAATACTTATGGTTGTTATTTTGTGCAGATAAACTCAAATTATTATTGAATAAAGAGAACGAATATGAGTCTGCAGAGAAAGACATGTGCTGTCCACATCAGAATTTTTAACAATATTACAACAATGATTTATAGAAGTGAACGGGGATTATTTTCAGGCCATTTCGAAAAAAATATATGATCTATATTTAAAGATCCATAAAATTTTTGTCGAATAAAATGTTCAACAAATTTAAGCTGTGTACCAAATTTTAACTGTCTAGGACGTAGGAAAGTGCATTAAAAATGCCATCAAATAAATTTATCATGAAGAGTTATATAAAATTTAAAAAAAAATGAAAAATTATTATCTACCAAATTTATTTTTAAATGTGAAGCCCCTCCCATATGCAAAACGTTTAAACAAATGGAGAGATATTTATTATATAATATATCTCTCTTTTCTTTCTGGAAGTTATCCCAAAGTCAGAATTTAATTGAATTTGTTTTTTCCTATATTAAAATAATTTTTAATTAAAAAACTACTTAACATATTATACTGAATTTTTTTATATATATTCTATGGGATAATGTGAATATTTCCTAAAAATTTCGAAGCAATTCGTGAATTTTAGATTTACTTAAAAAATGTTTGAAAAATTAGGTCCCATAGGGTTCAATGTATTTCATTTTTTCAACCCGGGTTCAATAAAAAACTAATTGGGTGATATTATTTATTTATATTCCCATAGGTCCTACAGACCGTCTGAACAACATACTAAAATTTCATTTTGATAAAGTCATTTTTACGGCAGTTATCGTGCTAACGGACAGACAGACAGACAGACAGACAGACAGAATGAACAAAGTCATAAACACTTTTCAACTTTGTTGTAAAGTGTTAAAAAACGAACGATATGCTATAATTTTCCCCCAACATTCACAAAACAGTTCCTATATGTGCAAAGCCAAAATTGCATCGTCGCTGGTATCCAGACCATTGGAAAAATGCGCAGCATTTTGCGGACTATCGGCTTGTTAGAAGTTAGCATGAAGAGTGGACAATATCTGTCAAAAACGACCGAAAATAAGTTCATAAGATTGCTGTCAATATTAGAAAATAAAAATTCAGTACTTAGGGTTCGAGTATTTTTGGCATCGCAGAAAAATGTGCATGCAAACTGTTTATATATTGCAACTTGGGGGAAATTAGGATCATTTTTCATCACATAAAAATGCAAGGTTTTTATTCCAAATATGATAATTCACACTATTACTAAAAATACTATCCGCCTGATATAAGAGACAGATCTTTTAACAATAAGCATACATTTTAAAATATTTGCAAGCATGTTCCTGAAAGTTTCAGAATAATCAACTATTTGTAATGGGGAGTAAGAATTTAAGATTCCAGAGACTCCCTTACATATGAAACTGCACAATATATGTTTTTATTTAATGTGAATAATAAAACATTATGCAACTGGCATATACTTAAGATTGATAAAAAAATAACTTTTTGTAATATTACCTAAAAATACTGCACTTTTCAATTGTA
The DNA here is from genome assembly GCA_951213105.1 of Amaurobius ferox. Taxonomy (NCBI): domain Eukaryota; kingdom Metazoa; phylum Arthropoda; class Arachnida; order Araneae; family Amaurobiidae; genus Amaurobius; species Amaurobius ferox. The sequence continues at coordinate 113,465,256 of OX578136.1, forward strand.
CATTTTAATGATTTTTTTTTTTTAAATAATTACTAATTTTCAAACAAGCTGTAAAAGTATTAACATCCCAGTCATCTAATTGGTAATCCTTTGAAAGATAAGATGGATGGGAAAATATGATTGGCTTATCCTGCAACAGAGCAATAATTTCAAAACTTTGAAATAATTAGCAGTTATAACTTTTATTAAAGCGATTGTACTATAATTATTGTAGGGGGAATTTCTTGAGTATTATTTTGACTGGCAGATTTTAAAACTATTTAAAACACATGATATGCACAATAACGTTGAAAAGAAATTTATTAATATATAATCAACAGTTTAAAATTCAGCCTTGGGAATTTCCTATTGAAAAATTCCCGAATTAAAGGAAATTCTAAGGTAAATTACGCATTGAGGACTTAAGTTGCATTGTGTAAAATGCGGTTCAACGATTGTTACTATTGCTACTATTACATTAAACAATATAATAGTACCAATATTAAACAATTGCTACTATTTATATTAAACAATAAGAAGCTAGAAAGAAATCGAAAAACCAAGAGATCCCCCACCCCAAACAAAAAAATATCGAGTAAGTATGGAAATTTTCAAATTTAATAAGTGGTAGAAAATACGAATATGTAGTACATATAGTATGACTATTCGATTTGAATCAATTTGATCGAAACACTGGAAAATAATGTTCTAGCGATGGGATTCTGTAGATACAGTTTGGAGAATACTACTCTATACAGCAAAACAAATTAGAACTATCTATAGAAAGATTGCTAGTACAGGTGCTATAATAGGGAGCAATTCCTTCTGGCACTCGCGATCCAATCAGAGGGCGACAAATTTTGACATCCAAGATGGCGCCCATGAATGCAGCAGCTCTACGGTCAACAACGGATATGGAAGGATAATTCCAAGAACTTTTATCTAGTTACATAAATATATGGGCAAAATACTGGCAATCCTACGATCATCTGATGTATTAAAAATCGTTCTGTGTAATAACACCTTTACAGTAAGTAAAGTAAATTCCCCAAGAAAACTATAAATGAGCAAACAAAAGAAAACAAGTCCATTAAGAATTATTTTATTTAGCCACTTAATCAATTTACAATTCTGGCATTCATTCGAAGTTTGAAATGTAATATGGCAATTAAATAGTTCTTATTGATTAAAATTTTAGCACATAATTCATGCATGTTAATACATTTGCTAATAAAGTATAAACAGGAATATAGGCATACATTTGCGTACATTCAATTCATACCCAGATTCATGTCAAAATTGTGATATAACATTCATATTAGCTTAAGCATTAAATAATTATTTTTCCCTAATTAAATCATCTGCAGAATCTTTTAAATAAAAAATTCTGAATTTAAACTTAAATACAGCTGACTAAAAATTGCTGAAGCACGGCTAGACGAATAGTGAAAAGCGAAACTGATAATCAGGAATTTCAGAATCTTCAATTAAAACATTCTGAATATTAACAAGAAAGATCAATCATGCTTAAAGCATTGATTATGAAACACTTTCCAACTTCCATGCAATTTTATTTAAACATGTCTAAAATGCAATACATTCCTCGGTAATATTTTAAAACTTCTCACAATACTACATTGACTTATTATATTTGAAAACTTAAACATTCATCGAAAAAAATGAACTTCATTCAAATGACGGCATTGAAATATAAATTGCCTGGTTTAAACATCTCTAAAATGTGATATATTACTCGGTAACAATTTTAGAATTATCGTAATACCACGATAATTTATTATATTTAAAAACTTCATCGAAAACAACTGAAATTCATTCAAATGACGTCATAGGAAAAATAACACACCTGGCTCTCTCTAAAAAAGCAGCATTTCATTCATAAATAATTTCCCATTCATGCCATTCATCACAATACTATAATAATTTATTTTATTTAAAAATTAAGACCATGGAGCTATAAGTAATTTTATTCTATGCTTAAAACTTCATCGCAAAAAATCGGCCTTCTCTCGGTAAAGTCAATGAATATTTCTTTCATATCAGCTATGCAGACTCCATGAGCTAAATTCTTTTGCATTAAAAAAATACAGCAATTCCTATACAACTCATCCAACATATTTTGCTGTTTACATTTCACATAAGTGAAAAATAGGCTTCGTTAGAGAAATAATCAAAGTTGGATTCTCATTTAAACTCAAATATATTGTCATTGCGTTGTTTCAGTATGTAGATGCACAGAATTTAAGCGAAAATAAAGAGGTTTTACGACGAATACAACACTCAATATGAATTAAAAAGAACTTTAAAAATGACGATTTTGAGACAAGATGGATGCCGTATTATATTTTGAAGTTGGTCACTTTCATATCATGGTCACGTGATCGCTTCATATAAGAGGTGTAATTATTATTTTAATTTTTATTTAAAAAACTGCTGAATATATTTTGCTGAAATTTTTTTTATATATTTTATGGAATAATTTGAATATTACCTAAAATTTTCGAAGCAATTTGTGAATTTTAAATCCGCTTAAAAAATGTTTGAAAAATTAGGTCCCATAGGGTTTGATGTATTTCATTTTTTCAACCCGGGTTCAATCCAAAACTAATTGGGTGATATTATTTATTTATATTCCCATAGGTCCTACAGACCGTCTGAACAACATACTAAAATTTCATTTTGATTAAGTCATTTTTACGGCAGTTATCGTGCTAACGGACAGACAGACAGACAGACAGACAGACAGACAGAATAAACAAAGTCATAAACACTTTTCAACTTTGTTGTAAAGTGTTAAAAACAATCAAAAAATTCTGAAAAACCCCTGAAGCACAACTAGACATGAAATGCAAAACTGATATTCAGAAATTTCCGCAACATAAAATGAATGAATTATAAAACATATTTACAATAATGCAAAAATATACCAGAATATTAATACTCCAGTTTCATTGATAGGTACATTAGTTTAAATTTCTTACAAACTAGTAAAATTTTTTATTTTTACACGGCTAAAATAATTATTTTCCGAAAATTTATCCATTTTTAATGCTTTACAACAAAGTTAAAAAGTGTTTATGACTTTGTTCATTTTGTCTGTCTGCCTGTCTGTCTGTCCGTTAGCACGATAACTGCCGTAAAAATGACTTAATCAAAATGAAATTTTAGTATGCTGTTCAGACGGTCTGTAGGACCTATGGGAATATAAATGAATAATATCACCCAATTAGTTTTGGATTGAACCCGGGTTGAAAAAATGAAATACATTGAGCCCTATGGGGCCTAATTTTTCAAACATTTTTTAAGCGGATTTAAAATTCCAAAATTGCTTCGAAAATTTTAGGTAATATTCAAATTGTTCCATAAAATATATTAAAAAAAAATTCAGCGAAATATATTCAGTAGTTTTTTAAATAAAAATTAAAATAATAATTACACTTCTTATATGAAACGATCACGTGACCATGATATGAAACGATCACATGACCCACTTCAAAATGATATATGGCATCCATCTTGTTTCAAAATCGTGATTTTTTAAGTTCTTTTTAATTCATATTGAGTGTTGTATCCGTCCTAAAACTACTTTATTTTTGCTTAAATTCTGTGAATCTACATACCGAAACAACGCAAATACAATATATTTCAGTTTAAATGATTATCCAAATGTGATTATTTCTACAACTAAGCCTATTTTTCACTTATGTAAAATGTAAACAGCAAAATATATAGAATGAGTTGTATTAGAGTTGCTGTATTTTTTTAACACAAAATCATTTAGTCCATGGAGTCTGCATGGCAGATATGAATGAAATATTAATTGATTTTATAAAGAGAAGGACGATTTTTTTCGATGAAGTTTTAAGCATAGAGTTTAATTACTTGTGGCTCCATGGTCTTAATTTTTAAATAAAATAAATTATTATATAGTATTGTGATGAATGAAATGAAAGGGAGAAAGTTATGAATGAAATCCTGTTTTTATAGAGAGATCCAGGCGTGTTATTTTTTCTATGACGTCATTTGAATTAATTTCAGTTGTTTTCGATGAAGTTTCCAAATATAATAAATTATCGTAGTATTATGATAGTTAGTTTTAGAAATATTACCGTGGATATTTAAACCAGGCAATTTATATTTCAATGCCGTCATTTGAATGAAGTTAATTTTTTTCAATGAAGGTTTAAATTTTCAATTATAATAAATTAATGTAGTATTGTGATAAGTTTTAAAATATTACCGAGGAATGTATTGCATTTTCGACTTTTTTAAATAAAATTGCATTGAAGTTGGAAAGTGTTTCATAATCAATGCTTTAAGCATGGTTAATCTTTCTTGTTTATTCTAAAAGAATATTAAAACAATTATGAAATATGTAAAATTTAGAAAAACATTATTCTTAAATTACCAAATTAAAAATTGTTTGATACTGTTGAAAACGAGTAATGAAACTTAAAATATTCATGCAATCTTTTATTACTTTGTGTAATATTAAATGTATTTATATGAGCATCGATATTTAAAGCATAAAAGCTAAAATGCAACAAATTGAGCATTTAATTTTTGTATTATTAGCTCTTATGAGATGCTAATTTACAAATGAGAAAATTTATTGAAGAAAATTGATAAAAATTAAACTTGTAAATAGTTACATTTAGCGTGTAAATGCAGAAAATAAATGGTACTGAAATGCCACACTACATAATTTTGTGCCATTTCTTGGTTTTCTCTTATTATTTTTCGTTCAATGATTTATTCCTGTTCAGTATATGTAGCGATTTTCCAACTCCTTTGCCGTGCATCTAATTCTGCTATCTGCTAGAGCTTTAATTCTTTGCCGTATATGTAATAGTACTTTTCTGCGTTTTTCAACTTCACCATTTTGCTGCCTTATGTAAGTGGTCGCTGTTTCCAATATTTGTACTATAGAAGTTTTTTCGTTGTTACTTAATATAGGAATAAGACGGCATACGTTGTGAAAGCATTCCCTTTGATCTTGATGTCGCTTGCGTTCCGAATGGTTGTGAATAACTCTTCTGTTCACATCTTCGGTGTCAGAATTTGACAAATTGTTTAATGATAGCTGTGACATGGCGAGGGATTCGTTGATGTGAGCACTGTTTCTGTGTCTAACGGCGCTTCGTCTGTTTTCAAGAATATTCTGTACTACGCTTTTCGAAGCTCAGTCTTCAGACATTCTGTTGGGACGACAGTTCGTTGATGTTTCCTCGCCTTTCTTTGAGATAGTGTATTTCTTGGTGGTTTAGATACAGCTAGTTACTGATAACCTTCAGTTACTTCCGCTGCGATGTCTGCTAATGGAAAAAGTGAAAGGATAGGAACAAAAATTCTACAACTAAATAAATGTACATAATAGATGAAATTTATGAATCTGGAGTTTAGTAGCTACTATGGCTAGTAAACTCCACACTTTTACTAGCCACCTTTGACTTATTACTAGCCAGTGACTTAATCACAGCATATATAAATATGTAAAACCAGAAAAAATCTCAATGAGCACATAATTTTAGCATGGAAATTAAAAAAAGGGTTGCAGAATATTTTTTACAGGTGTGCGGAAATAAAATTGAAAAAAAATTTTAAATGTGTAAACTGTTTGCAATAAACTGTTATAAAGAACACTTGCATAGAAATTTTTCTTATTTTGCTCATATAAAAATGAAATTAGTAAAGAAAGACCAAAAATACATAACAAAATATAAATAATAATAGAAAGACAAATTTTTTCATTAAATATAATTTTTGAAATTAATTTAATTGAAATTAATTTGAATACATTTTTCTATTTTTGGCAGCGTAAAAGTTTAAGATTTTACATTTTCTTTGCAGACCCCATACTGATTTGCAATTTTCATAACCCGGTCAATCTTTTTGTTTAAAATCAGCCCAATCAGTCATCAAAAACTATTTAGAAAGCTCGCAACTTCACGAAGCACGGCCAACCACTTATGCTTATTCCGCAATTTTTTCAATTCCCTCGTTGTTACATGTCAGGATTCTAAACAATAGTTTTTGTTAATAACGTTGTTGGACAAAATATTGGGTCACGTGGAAATAAGTGAAAACATTTATGCTCTTCGAAACTTTTTATATATATTTTATTTATTACTTTTCCTACATACATAGTATAATGTACAGTGAAAGCATTGGTGCGGTGTTAAAAGAATTTTCGAACCAAAGAGTATGTTTCAAGCACCTCGAACCTGAATCGAACGTTTTGATGTGATGTCTGTGTGTATGGGTCCGTGGAAACGATATCTCACGAACAAGATTTGTACAAAATTACAATCCGTGAATAATGGAAGGCTATTAATTTTAATAGCGATCAAATGATCAGAAAACACCAAAATTTTGAAAAAATCATCAAAATATCATAACTTTAAATATTGTTACTACATAATGATTTCTTATGTCATTTTTTTATTAAAAACGATTGACAACCCTAGTATGAACCGTTCTCGAGATATTGCACTTTTTGTATAAAAACTATGTCACGTAATTGTACTTGACTCAAATCGAACGTTTTTGAGGCGATGTCAGTCGGTGGATGTGTTCGTGAGTCTATGGATACGATATCTTACGAACGAATGGGGCGTTTCGAAAGCAATTTGTTGCGATTATTACGATCCATGAACACTGGAAGCCTATTCATGTGAATTTTTAAAACAAACTAAACGAATTTCTGAAAAAAAAATCCATGACATTAAATAATGTTGAATTTATAATAATTTTATAAGTGATTTTTTTATTGTAAAACGAATGAAGAACTCTAACTTCAACCGTTCTCGAGATAACGCACATTTTTCAAACAAATGTGCGATTTTCACATTTTTTTTCAAATAAAAATTGAATGAAAGTGAACAGCAGCAAGTATCAAATATGTAACACTTGTCGATACATTTGGTGGCTTTGGCGTCAAAACATTTCTAACTTTTTACTGTTGTGAGAAAATATCGCCAAATTGATGAAATAATGATTAACATATTTCAATATAATGGAGTACATTTTCTTTAACTAAATTCATTAGCTATTTAAAAATTACCAGTCATATATGGCTCACGCAATTCACGTCCGTTACATTTTTTTTCTTTCGCGTTAGTTTTCAAAGCCTAGCTACATTGTGCTTATGTTTAAAATGTGCTATAATTATATTACATTGATATTTTATAGAAGTTATAATTATTCAGCATTTCAAAAATTAAAATTTATTGCACTGTTGCTTTCAGTATATCTGTGTGTGGTAGATTACATATGAACGAGACATCAGTTTATATCGCCATTTTTAAAATAAATTTACAAAAAAAATTGCTTTATGAGATTTTTTATAAGTTACATCATTTATAGATTTTATAATTTAGCTATAAATTTATAATTATACAGATGATCAATTTTTTTACATATTAAATGTAACTTACTTACCAGTGCAGGGTATTTAAAGCTGCTTTCATAGAAGAGTTCATTCCCTCATACTAGGCTGACGTCATTTCGGTGATATAATAAATTCCATATGCCACGATAACAGTTGCTCGTCAAAACGTAAAATACCATAAAATGAAAACTAACAATAGGGTTCCAGTTACCTAAATTTAAAACAATCCTTCTTGTTTTATTTTCCTTAATTTATTCTTCCATTTCCATTCTTTCTTATAAAGCCAATTTCTTTTTATTTTCCTTGCCTTTTCTGGGATTTTGATCACCCACTTTTTTTGAAAGCAAATTTTTTTTTATGGGCTTTGTGACTCTATGGGCTTTACGACTTTTTAAGGCTTTGATATTGGATTTCAAGGAAAATTTCACCTTTTCATATTGACCTCTTTTCAATTCAGCAAAAACAGTTTTGATATCAGGTTTTATTTTTTCTCTATCCATCTGCCTCTGGAATAATTTTTCCATTCCTTTTTTATCATCTATCTTCATTTTCTCAATCTTTGATCTTGCTGCTTTTTTCTGTACAGATGCTGGATCTCTATAACTTACAAAATAAGCTTCTTCAGTTTCATCAATAATACAGTGGACAGTTTCTGCAAGCAATTTTACAAACTCGGTAGTTGAATTCCGTTTACTATCCATGAACGCATTTTTTGTGTAAGTACTATATTTTTGGTCCTCAACATATTCTTTATAAGCTACATCAGCGTGTACTCTTATACCTCTATATCGTTGACGAAGTAATTCTATAAATCCATCGATAAAATCTTGTGAATACTTATCAATATGCTTGTGCGGATTTTCTTCTAAAAGCAAAAGTTGTCTATGATGAGATTCCGATTTAGAATGACACTTTAAACCATTTTGAAACTGTTCTTGACAAATCTGACAAAATCGTAAATTTTTAGATCTTTTATTAGGAATATTTTTTGGTCTGTTCACCTAAAGAAATAAGATAAGTGTGAAGAAAGCAGCACAAAAAATACACATGTTTCTACATGTGAATTTTGATATATTCAAAACCAAATAAAATAGAACAGCTATCAATATTTATATAAAAATAGTCTGGTCTGCCTGTTAGGTTTTCGTTTTAGTATTTTGCAAGCTGAAGTCTGCCTTTGTACTTCTTACCCCTCCCAAAAACAGTTCCTAGATTTGGCATGAAGTCCGGGTAGATATAGTGTGTGTAGGGGTCAGAGGGGGCCAATCCTCTAAAAGTGGTATATTCAGCCCCCCCCCCCCGATAAAAGTTAAATTTTTAGCAGTGATATGAAATTTCGTATAAAATGTCATTCAAATTTTGCATAAAATATTTCTTTGGTATTTTATTATAAATTACTTCATTTTAAAGATTTTGTAACTTAGCTGAATTTGTGATTATACTAATGATCAATTTATTTACACATTTAATTTAAAAATATTTAATAATTATGACAATAGTATTTAGGATACTTTTGTATTATTGCGCGGTTCACTGTTATACATTTCACTGTTATACATTTCTTTATTGTCATTTTTATTTTCTTGTGCTTTGATTTGATTTAACTGCAAATTGGGACCTGGGCTTCGCGTGCGAACCTCCCTTTTATCATTTTGCATTTTATTTGCGTTATCATTGTAACTCGATATCTTATTTCGCGTTTGCGATTTTTCTCTTCTAGATTGGCACTCTATTTTTTAAATTTTGACTTGGCCAAAGCCCCTCGTTCAGTTTAAAGACCCGAGATTTTGACTGCAACTACGGTTTCTGTCTTGTCTTTGAAATCTGTCTTTCGCAAAAGTTTGCCTATCAGACCAAGTATTATCTCTTCCTGTATTTATTTCTCTCTTTCCGCTATTTTGCATATTACGAAATCCGTTACTTGCCCGTTTCTAAATCCGTTACTGTTTTCATTTCTAAATCCGTTATTTTGATGATTTCTAAATTCACTTCTTTTATTCCCATATTTATTTACTTCATAATTATTTTGTGCGTTTCGGTTGTGCCAACAGGTATCAAAAAAGTGTCCTCTTTTTCCGCATCCTATACAATATTTATTCTCTTGGGATATTTTAGTTCTACTTTGGTTGCAAGGGTTGTGCTCACATTCTTCTTCCCACACATGGTTGCGCGTTCCATACCTTATACAACATTTAACTTCATTTTCTGAATTTTCATACCTTTCATATTTTAATTGCTGAGGTTCTAATTTTGAATTTTGCAAATGCCTTTCCATTTGATTATCATTAAATTTTCTGCCATTATTTTCATTGCGATAAATTGCATTAATTTCCGTACGTTCACAATCCTCCTCCATAATTTTCTCCAAATGTTCTGCATACTCTATTGCTTTGTCAAAACTTTGAATATTTAATTTTTTAATTTCAAATGCAAGATCTTGTCTAACAGACTCTAAAAATTTAGACAGCATCAAATTGTTTTCAACTTCGCACATTTCATTAGTTGCGTAATTTCCCAAAAAATCATTTGTCGCATTTGAAATATTTAATGCCAGCTCAGCTATCTTCATACCTGGTGATATTTTAATTTTGTTTAAATTTGTTTGCTTTTGCAGCATAGTCAAAGATGTTTTAAATTGTTTCAACAACATTTGTTCAATATCTCCCATATTATTTGCAATCTGCAATTCTCTTTTTTTTTGATAAAAATTCCAAAGATTTCTCCTTTAACCTAGTCTTTAAAGTTACAACTTTATTTTCTTCTGACCAGTCGGCCATTTTTGCAACATTTTGAAATTGCGTTAAAAAAATTCAATGTCCTCGTCTTCCCTTCCATAAAAAATTGGCAATAAATTAATTAATTGAAAGTTCTCCATTTTAACTCTTTGATTTTCAATATTTTTTCTCTGTGACCTGTCTGGCGACTTTTGTCGTCTCGAATTTCTAGAGGCTCTATGAGGCATTTAAAACAAAAATTATCCCGTCCAAAATCCTACTTGAAATTAACAGCATACAATACACTTCAAAAATACTGCACATAAACACATTTCAACATACATTAAATATTCTTAATAATATCAATTTTTCAAACACTATTTTCAATTATTTCCAACATTTTCAAATTCTTTTCATTTTCAAAGTGATTGTGCATATTTAATTTTAACAATGCAAAATATCTGGTCAACATATGCTCCTCCAAAATTTTCATTCATTTCTTTATTTAAATTATTTCTATCCACCTCAATATTATTCATTAAAATTTTAATTTAAATTCTGATTCACACAAAAGCGTCACGGAAACCAAATGTGGGACGTAATGTACATTAATAAGAAGTAACTTAAAGTTTATAATAAACATTAATTTATTTATTAAGCATTAAAGACATGGCCGTTGATCTCATAAAGTGGAATTAACATTTTAAACGTACATTGCTCGTTATTGTGCCGTAATAAACCCTCCAATTATTTTTACCTTTTGTGTAAGTCCTAAAAATAATTATTAATTAATATAAAAAGATTAGACTATTTAACTTAAACAATATAATTTATTAACAACATCAATTTATCAATAACATCAATTTATCATTTATTATTTTAGCGAGGTGAGATATGCGACCAGAAATATTAGTTTTACGATGGTGTCTAGGACCTGTTATTATGAGCACATACAGTCTCTCAAAAATATAATCAAACAGTCGTAACACCCATATGTAAATTCTACCATTCAAAAGCAAACATTTTTTAAAGTGAAATATCTAATATTATGTCTACATTAAAAATAGATTTTTCGTGGTCAAGCTATTTTTTAATGTTGACCAAATTTCGAGTTGCTGCTCGTTCAATTTAAAAAAAATCAACCGTTGGAATATATAGGAAAAGTATTGGAATCATACCGAAAATGAAGAACACCATTTAAGCGTGTGCACTCTAATTTCATAAAATTTGGTAATGCTACCCACCTTTTATTGTATCTATCTCTAGCTGACAGAATTTCACAAAATTCAATATCCTGGAAAAAAAAATAACCTGCCTTTTTTTAGACCGTCGAAATCTAAAATAAAAAACTACGTATACATTAAATGCTTGTTTTATATGGTATATTATTTTTTTGGCGTTACGGTAGGCGTGGCATATTTTAAACGTGAATTTCACATTCTGTTCCTCTTAACCCCTGTCACGTTCAGGTATTTCAAAACGGGAGGGAAATCTCGTCACGGATAAAGTGGATTGCCAAGGTACACTAATTGTAATTTTTTTATCACGTATTCAGGAGTACAAGAGTTTTTTAAAAAAAAATAAATAAGATTCAGAACAGTACATCAGGTACTGTTTTAATTTAAGAAACTGATGTTTTTCGACCTTGTTTTTGAATCAACTTCTAATTTGTATTGACAAAGAAACTATATTTAGGTTAAAAATATATGCTGATCAAATATTACTTCAAAGCTCATGTTTTTATTTTATAATCGTAAAAATTGCTTCTTTTTCAAATCGTTAAATAGAAATTTCACCGCTTTTAGAGATGTTTAAATAAAATTGCATTGCAGTGTCCGTAAAATAAATTTCACCACTTTTAGAGATGTTTAAATAAAATTGCATTGCAGTGTCTGTAAAATAAATTTCATTGACTTCAATTTCGGTCTACATATTATTGATATTTTCAATTTCCATTATGGCAAAAAATGTTGACCACCGGTTACAATGAACGACTTGAATAGGAAGGATGTTTAGTTTTTGGTAAGATTCGTAAAAACGGAAAGGAACACTATTTTTAGCGTGATATTCACATTAAAATATAAGCAAGTTAATTTTAAAAATAAATTATTTTAGTGTCACAAGAATTTCTCGCATGATACTTTTTTATTTTATGTAATTGTTTTTCCCGCCTTTTTTTACCAATAGTGAGACCCGAGGGAAAAGTATCCCTTTTTTCTGAAAGTCACTTGTCTAATTAAAGAAGTGGTACCCCCCTGAGACATTTTATGTATGTGATAGGACAAATAGAAAACTTGTCCCCTTTAAAATTTCAATTGGTAATGTAATGACATTTTATTTAAAGGCGTATTTCATCTTTTCAAAACATATATTCATTAGTAGAAGCTGAGTAACACAAGTATAAAAAATCCGATGTGGGCAACACATGACTTTCCTTATATAATGTAATGAATTTACTACTTTTACAGCAAAAAAATAGTTTTTTCTTACAGTAGATACTTATATTCTTTCCAAGACATTGAATTTTCGACAATTAGTCGTCATTTTCATTGATTTAGCGTCATTTTCATCCATTTGGCGAGATTTTCGTTAATTTGGCAACATTTTAAAAAGTCGCCAAGTTGGCGAAATTTCGTCAAGTTCATCGCCAAAATCTCGCCAAGCGGTATGGACGAAGAAATAAGTTACACTTACAGCAGACAAATGACTATTGGCGTTCAAAAAGAAACGTATTACTCAAAGTATCTTTTTTCATGAATGGAACGAGCTAGATCCACGAGAATGATGTCACCCAATTTATCGTATGGTATTATATATGAAAAGTGAACATGTTTCTCAATAGGAAATATTTTTTTTTATTTTATGTGACTTTTTGAAATTTTTTTTTGAAAAATATGCAATATCTCGAGAACGGTTTATGTTAACTTTCTAAAATTTATGCCAATCGTTTTCTAATGAAAAATTACATAAGAAATGTCTATTTGCGTAACTTTATTAGTGGTTTTGATTTTTTGACGATTTTTTCAAAATTTCATTCAAAAATTTAGGGGGGTTCTGAACATTCGATTGCGTATAAAAACAATAGGCTTCCGGTGTTTACGGATTGTGATATTTGTACCAAATTTGGTTCGAATCGGTCCATTCGTTCGTCAGTTATCGTCTCCACAGTCTCACTGACACACACACACACACACACACACACATACTTTCACACACACACACACACACACAGACATCGCTTCAAAAATATTTTATTCGTGATCAGGGATGCTTGAAACGTGCTCTCCCGTCGAAAACTCGAATTCGAATTTTCGACCCCGTCACAATACTTTCCTTATACATTATGTATATAAGGAAAGTAAAAAGTAATACATAAAGTATAAAAAATAATACCGCACGAAAATTAATCAGTTTATATTTAAAAGTCACGTGTACCAAAATATCGTGTTTAAATTAATTTATAGCTTTCAGATCCAAAAGTATTACCCAAAGGACCACTATTTCGCAACTGTTTGATTTCGGTGAAATTCTGCTCAAACAGTTGCGAAATAAAATATAATGCATTTTGCAATTGTTTGATTTCGGCGAAAAAATGTGTTCTGCAAAAAAATAGCTTAAAATAATTTTATTGATGTAAAAATTGAACTACTTTTTTTAATGAATATTCCTTCTAATACAGTATTAAACTTTAATATTTATTACTTTCCTTATATACATAATGTATAAGGAAAGTATTGTGACGGGGTCGAAAATTCGAATTCGAGTTTTCGACGGGAGAGCACGTTTCAAGCATCCCTGATCACGAATAAAACATTTTTGAAGTGATGTCTGTGTGTGTGTGTGTGTGTGTGTCAGTGGGTCTGTGGAGACGATAACTGACGAACGAATGGACCGATTTGAACCAAATTTGGTACAAAAAATCACAATCCGTAAACACTGGAAACCTACCATACGCAATCGAATGTTCAGAACCCCCCTAAATTTTCGAATGAAATTTTGAAAAAAATCGTCAAAAAATAAAAACCACTAATAAAGTTACGCAAATAGACATTTCTTATGTAATTTTTCATTAGAAAACGATTGACAAATTTTAGAACGCTAACACGAGCCGTTTTTGAGATATTGTACATTTTTAAAAATAAATATCAAAAAGTCACATAAAATAAAAAAAAATTTCCTATTGATAAACATGTTCACTTTTCATATGTAATACCATGCGATAAATTGGGTGACATCATTCTCGTGGATCTAGCTCGTTCCATTCATGAAAAAAGATACTCTGAGTAACACTTTTGTGTTTGGACGCCAATAGTCATTTATCGGCTGTAAGAATAACTTATTTCTTAGTGTATAACGCTTGGCGAGATTTTGGCGACGAATTTGGCGGAATGTCGCCAACTTGGCGACTTTTTGAAATGTTGCCAAATTAACGAAAATCTCGCCAAATGGATAAAAATGACGCTAAATCAATGAAAATGACGACTAATTGTCGAAAATTCAATGTCTTGGAAAGAATATTCGTATCTACTATAAGAAAAACCTATTTTTTTACTGTAAAAGTAGTAAATTCATTGCATTATATAAGGAAAGTCATGTGTTGCCCACATCAGATTTTTTTTATTTAAGCTGGAAAGGAATCCAGATTAGTAAATTTATACTGTTCCTGGGGTTTAATTAAATGAATAAAAATACATTTTTTTTTAGATTCCCTCAAAGTCCTGATGGCCAAAAAGGTATGATTATTCTCTTACAATTAAACTATTCTTTTATAATTAATATTCATGTGCGGACATACCAGGAATTAATAAAAAAATCTGATGTGGGCAACACATGACTTTCCTTATATAATGTAATGAATTTACTACTTTTACAGTAAAAAAATAGGTTTTTCTTATAGTAGATACTAATATTCTTTCCAAGATATTGAATTTTCGACAATTAGTCGTCATTTTCATTGATTGAGCATCATTTTTATCCATTTGGCGAGATTTTCATTAATTTGGCAACATTTCAAAAAAGTCGCCAAGTTGGCGGCATTTCGCCAAATTCGTCGCCAAAATCTCGCCAAGCGTTATGCACTAAGAAAAAAGTTATTCTTACAGCAGATAAATGACTATTGGCGTTTAAATACAAACGTATTATTCAAAGTATATTTTTTCATGAATGGAACGAGCTAGATCCACGAGAATGATGTCACTCAATTTATCGCATGGTATTACATATGAAAAGTGAACATGTTTCTCAATAGGAATTTTTTTTTTATGTGACTTCTTCATAATTTTTTTGAAAAATGTACAATATCTCGAGAACGGTTCATGTTAGCGTTCTAAAATTTATGCCAATCGTTTTCTAATGAAAAATTACATAAGAAATGTCTATTTGCGTAACTTTATTAGCGGTTTTGATTTTTTGACGAATTTTTCAAAATTTTATTCGAAAATTTAGGGGGGTTCTGAACATTCGATTACGTATAAAAACAATAGGCTTCCAGTGTTTACGGATTGTGATTTTTGTACCAAATTTGGTTCGAATCGGTCCATTCGTTCGTCAGTTATCGTCTCCACAGACTCACTGACACACACACACACACATACTTTCACACACACACACACACACACACACACACACATACACACACACAGACATCACTTCAAAAATGTTTGATTCGTGATCAGGGATGCTTGAAACGTGCTCTCCCGTCGAAAACTCGAATTCGAATTTTCGACCCCGTCACAATACTTTCCTTATACATTATGTATATAAGGAAAGTAAAAACCATTGAGGTAACATTATGCAAACGACCTTCTATTGAGATAGCATTATGCAGAAGCGCGAAATCAATATTGGAAACCTTTGGTTCTAGACATTTTTCTCTCGACAAGCAGCACTCGTTTCCAGACCATTGGGCAATCACGAAACTGTTATTGGCCATTCAAAATGCTTTGGAGGACGTAACAAACAAATTCTGAAAATTGGTTAAATAAAATTCACAAGTATAATGTAGCAAAACGCCCACTTATCTTCAATTTTTCTGTGAACAAGACATCAGTTTTCTAAAATAAGCTAACTAAAGTGATTCCATCACAAAGGATTGCTTCAGAATATTTACTACACTAGGCAATTTCCTCGTTTCAACGAATACAATTTTGTTCTCTTCCTCGAATCGTTAAAAAAACATCAGACAGAGTTTCTTCAGAAAGTTTCAACAATTTTTCATCAGCTAATTTCTGCGATTTACACGAGGCATGTTTGGGATATATTATGATGCAATAAATTAGAAAATATGTTGGAAAAGTAAAAATGCGTTAGAAAATATTTGTAAATTAGAACAACGGACTGATAAAATTACAGAATGTATTGTTTTCACGATAATTTATGTATAGACAGGGGAGTCCGCACACAAAAATGTTCTGATCAGGAACCCATGAAATTCTGTGCCCGGTATAATCGAAAGGAAAGTATTGTTTTTGACTTGTAAGCTCAATCCGACCGATTGAATTAATTTTTTTTTTAAAGTTATTTAAGTAAGTTTTTCACTACGGAGACGGAATTTAAATTGACACAGAGAGTCTTATTTTTTAATATAATCTTGATATTTTTGAAAATAAACTTAAAAAATGATACTTTTTCACTGGAAGATATTTGATATGCAGTTAATAATATTGTAAATAATTATTTCAACATTATATAAAATATTGACATTAAATTTCACAAGTATATAAAATTTACAATGTATATTACTTTTTAAATATTTTTAATTATTGATCACTTTGTATTTGTTTTGTTATAACTGAGTCTAAAATTATTGATCAGCTTGGAGGGTAATTCTTATCGGTTTCATCAAAAGAAAATCAGAATAATCTTTTATTAGGCATGCTAAGGTATTTTGGTGGAGGACTTTCAGAGGGAAGCTCTTTGAAATGAAGTGACTTTCATTTGAAAGGGGTTCATCCAAATTTCTTTGATGATATAAATTTGTTTCAAATAGCCTTAACAATTAAATCTGTTTTTTTATATCGTTATATTATTTTAAAACCTGATTCACCTGTACGGTACCGGTTTTACTCCTAAAAAAAGAGCTCCTGTTAACAACATTAGTAGAGTATCTGAAATTAGAAAACTCTCCAGTCATGTATGTCACTAATGCTGTTAACAGTTTCGCTCTCATTTGATCTGTGGATAACTGAATTTTCTAAAGCTGATTAAGCAGGGAAAAAATTATTATACTTCCAGTATAGTATTCAAGTAAGGGGTACTTTAAGCATTTTTTAGCCTCTAGTTGCACTATAAATTTATTAGAAGCTAGCGTTATATTATTGTAAAAATTACATACCTGATTCACAAGATACAGTACCACAGGACCGGTTTTGCTCCTGTTAACAGCATTAGTAGAGTATCTGAAATTAGAAAACTCCAGTCATGTTGGTAACAGGACCGGTTTCGCTCTCATTTGAGCTCATCAGCTGTGGATAACTGAAGTAGATATTTTCTGTGATAATGTCATGTGATCTTCAAGAGCTAATTTTGATACATACTCGAAACCAGCCCCCTGTTTACATGCTGCATTTCATCACCGTCCAAGCGGGGAGGGTCCTTCCTTCTTATTTGAGGGGGGGGGGGGATTATAACAGGTTTAGAGACTTCTAGAATACGAAAAAACTATTTTTAGCGTGACGTGCAGATTAATGGAACGAATTTGGTAGGAGAAAAAAAAATACAATATTTCGAGAACGGTTAAAAATTACGTATAAAACAAGCAAGCCACGGTCTTTTCCGCACCACCCAGGAGGTAAGACCATGGCGCGTTTTTTTTAAAGTGGTTTCCCCAGGAGGCCTAATCCACTTTTTTTAACACTCATTTTAAAAAAGAATTTGTGGGACGGTGTAAATTAACAATGGTCTCTTCAAAAATACCGATTCTTGAGAAAATGCATCCGGTGTCACAATGACTTATAAGCAATTATGAAAGAACACCTTTATTTCCGTTGCCTTACAGAACCATTTCTTTTTTCTGCATTTACTTCGTTTTCAGCGGCAGAAATGGATGAAGTGGGCCATTCTTGTGATTCTAACTTTAACCAGTAAGGGCCTTCCCACAAACGACTCTTCAATAATGTACTAGCGTGACAGCCACGGGACAACAGGTCTGCTACATTAAGAGTTCCGGGAGTATGATACCAGCTGTTAGAATTGGTGTACTGTCGAATCTCTTTTACCCTGTTGCCGACAAAAGCATTCCAATTTTCTTTATTTTTTATCCAAGTCAATGCTACCGATGAGTCGCTCCAAAAATATGATTCGCAGTTCGACAGATTCAAAATTTTGATGACCTGAACATATAGTCTAGTAGCAATAACAGCCGACATGAGTTCCATGCCGACATGAGTGCCTTACAGAACCATTTCTTTTTTCTGCATTTACTTCGTTTTCAGCGGCAGAAATGGATGAAGTGGGCCATTCTTGTGGTTCTAACTTTAACCAGTAAGGGCCTTCCCACCAACGACTCTTCAATAATGTACTAGCGTGACAGCCACGGGACAACAGGTCTGCTACATTAAGAGTTCCGGGAGTATGATACCAGCTGTTAGAATTGGTGTACTGTCGAATCTCTTTTACCCTGTTGCCGACAAAAGCATTCCAATTTTCTTTATTTTTTATCCAAGTCAATGCTACCGATGAGTCGCTCCAAAAATATGATTCGCAGTTCGACAGATTCAAAATTTTGATGACCTGAACATATAGTCTAGTAGCAATAACAGCCGACATGAGTTCCATGCCGACATGAGTGCCTTACAGAACCATTTCTTTTTTCTGCATTTACTTCGTTTTCAGCGGCAGAAATGGATGAAGTGGGCCATTCTTGTGGTTCTAACTTTAACCAGTAAGGGCCTTCCCACCAACGACTCTTCAATAATGTACTAGCGTGACAGCCACGGGACAACAGGTATGCTACATTAAGAGTTCCGGGAGTATGATACCAGTTGTTAGAATTGGTGTACTGTCGAATCTCTTTTACCCTGTTGCCGACAAAAGCATTCCAATTTTCTTTATTTTTTATCCAAGTCAATGCTACCGATGAGTCGCTCCAAAAATATGATTCGCAGTTCGACAGATTCAAAATTTTGATGACCTGAACATATAGTCTAGTAGCAATAACAGCCGACATGAGTTCCATGCCGACATGAGTGCCTTACAGAACCATTTCTATTTTCTGCATTTACTTCGTTTTCAGCGGCAGAAATGGATGAAGTGGGCCATTCTTGTGGTTCTAACTTTAACCAGTAAGGGCCTTCCCACCAACGACTCTTCAATAATGTACTAGCGTGACAGCCACGGGACAACAGGTCTGCTACATTAAGAGTTCCGGGAGTATGATACCAGTTGTTAGAATTGGTGTACTGTCGAATCTCTTTTACCCTGTTGCCGACAAAAGCATTCCAATTTTCTTTATTTTTTATCCAAGTCAATGCTACCGATGAGTCGCTCCAAAAATATGATTCGCAGTTCGACAGATTCAAAATTTTGATGACCTGAACATATAGTCTAGTAGCAATAACAGCCGACACGAGTTCCATGCCGACATGAGTGCCTTACAGAACCATTTCTTTTTTCTGCATTTACTTCGTTTTCAGCGGCAGAAATGGATGAAGTGGGCCATTCTTGTGGTTCTAACTTTAACCAGTAAGGGCCTTCCCACCAACGACTCTTCAATAATGTACTAGCGTGACAGCCACGGGACAACAGGTCTGCTACATTAAGAGTTCCGGGAGTATGATACCAGCTGTTAGAATTGGTGTACTGTCGAATCTCTTTTACCCTGTTGCCGACAAAAGCATTCCAATTTTCTTTATTTTTTATCCAAGTCAATGCTACCGATGAGTCGCTCCAAAAATATGATTCGCAGTTCGACAGATTCAAAATTTTGATGACCTGAACATATAGTCTAGTAGCAATAACAGCCGACATGAGTTCCATGCCGACATGAGTGCCTTACAGAACCATTTCTTTTTTCTGCATTTACTTCGTTTTCAGCGGCAGAAATGGATGAAGTGGGCCATTCTTGTGGTTCTAACTTTAACCAGTAAGGGCCTTCCCACCAACGACTCTTCAATAATGTACTAGCGTGACAGCCACGGGACAACAGGTCTGCTACATTAAGAGTTCCGGGAGTATGATACCAGCTGTTAGAATTGGTGTACTGTCGAATCTCTTTTACCCTGTTGCCGACAAAAGCATTCCAATTTTCTTTATCTTTTATCCAAGTCAATGCTACCGATGAGTCGCTCCAAAAATATGATTCGCAGTTCGACAGATTCAAAATTTTGATGACCTGAACATATAGTCTAGTAGCAATAACAGCCGACATGAGTTCCAACCTCGGAATTGTAATTTCTTTTAATGGGAGAAACACTTGATTTGCTAAGTACAACACTTACGGTTGTGTTTGTTCCATAGGATGTGCGTAGAAAAATGCAAGCTGCGTATGCTGATTTACTAGCATCGCAAAAGGTGTGAAGACTTATCTTGCAATCATCAAACCTATCTGTTGAAAGTCTTCTTTGAATTTTACAATCATTTGTCAAATGTATCTGTTCGAGCCACTTTTCGAACTCGTTTTTCAGTTCTTGTGGAAGTTCCTTGTCCCATCCACAATGTAGGATGAAAGCCTTTTGTAGGATTAATTTGGGAATCAGTGAAGTAGGACAAGTTAAGCCAATAGGATAGAAAATACTCTGTGCTACTGGTAATAATGTTCTTTTAGTGATTTTATCCTTAGGTATTGTAAATGGGTCGATGTGACAAAACATTGCATCATTTTCTGTATCCCACGTCATTCCCAAGACGGATACAAGCTTTCTGTTCACTTCTGTTTCTGTGAATTTTATTGGAGACGTAGTCCAATCCCTAAGATCAAACTTTGCAGCCATCATCAGTTCTTTAGATTCTCGTAAGAATTTCCCTGCTTCTTCCTTTGTCTACAGGCTAGTGACACAATTGTCAATGTAAAAGGACTGTTTTCTTTGGTTTTTTTACTTCGCCGGAGAAAATACAAGCAGCGGTAGGTATCGAAGAGTTATTGCTATGAGAGAAACTTGAACGAGCGACTTGCAATCTTTCCTTACTTTCAACTTCTAGCTTCAAAAATTGTAAGAGAGACGTTAAGTTGTCAGTTTCATCGCCAATTTTAGCATTAAACTTCCTACGAGATTTCTCCCAAACTCTCAAAGTTTCTTCAGGAAGAGCCGATTCTACCAATGGGTACAACATACAAGCATATTTTTCAGATGTAACACCCAAAGT
This sequence comes from Amaurobius ferox, assembly GCA_951213105.1. Lineage (NCBI taxonomy): Eukaryota > Metazoa > Arthropoda > Arachnida > Araneae > Amaurobiidae > Amaurobius > Amaurobius ferox. The sequence goes on from OX578136.1 coordinate 113,486,658, forward strand.
TTCTAATGCCCGTAATTGAGTTTCTAATTTATCAAAGTGTGCTTAACGACTTGGCTCCCTTCTTTGAGACTTGTGCCAAGACTAAATTTAACAACTCTCTAACAATTTTTATAAATTGTTGTTATTGATAAATTGTTGTTATTGATAAATTGTTGTAATTATTATTTTGTTTAAGTTTTAAAATAGGCTAGTCTTTTATAATGATTAATGAATTCTTTTCAGGACTGGCACAAAAGGTAAAAATAATTGGAGGGTTTATTGGAGGGCATAACAACGAGCAATGTACGTTTAAATGAATAATTCCACTTTATGAGATCAACGGCCATGTTTTTAATGATAAATAACTAATGTTAACTTTAAGTTTCCTTTTTCTTTTCTACGTCCCACAGCTTGTAATAATGTTACTGTATAGAGCGTTTCCTATTGATGTAATAAATACTCATAGGTAGCACATAGGTAGCACATTAATTCATAGGTAGCACATTAACATTTGACCTTACAAAAAACCTTATTCTTGGTCTTGCACCTGTTTCCAGCTCTTGAGCTTGTGCAGGTGCTACTATTTCAGGTTGTGCTAAATTCCTTCCTCTTTCCACGTGTGCTCTAAAGGAATTTTCCATTCGCTTTTGGTCAGCAATTTTTAATTTCTTATTTTTTAGCTTCGCAGCTTTTTTTGTAATATCTGCGGGCTCTATGTACTTCATAAAGAGTTCTTGCCCTACTCCATCCACTTTACAATGTACAGTACATCCCACGCATTTTACGAATACTGGATATAAATTCCATTTATATATATTTATTAAATGATTCTTATTAGAGGGATGTTTGAAAATATACTTGTCATAAACTTCTCTACAATGCACTCGTCTATTTCTGAAGTGACATCGAATAATATCAATGACATCATATATAAGATCAGTTGTGTCCTCATCTGCCGATTTTATCGCATCTTCTGTATGAAGTAAAAGTTCGTGCAGATGAGGACGAGATTTGTTATGAGTTTTCAAATGGTCCACAGACCGAAAAGTTCTTTTGCATAAATTGCAGTAGAGTTTTAAGGCTTCTCTTTTAGAGCAGTAACCAAAATTTGGCTTTTTTGCCTAAAGAAATACAATAAGTGTGAGGAAAACAGTACAAAAAATACATATTTTTTACATATGAGTTACTGTTATTTTTAAGGCATAGATTAGTTCTGAATATCAACCTATACTAAAAGAGCTAATGTAAAAAAAAAATCTGATGCGAGCAACACATGACTTTCCTTATATAATGCAAGGAATTTACAACTATTACAGTTAAAAAATAGGTTGTTCTTATAGTAGATACTTATATTTTTTCAAGATACTGAATTTTCGTCAATTAGTCGTCATTTTCATTGATTTAGCGTCATTTTTATCCATTTGCGAGATTTTCATTAATTTTGTAACATTTTAAAAAGTCGCCAGGTTGGAGACTTTCCGCCGAATTCGTCGTCAAAATCTCGCCAATCGTTATGGACGGAGAAATAAGTTATTCTTATAATAGATAAATGACTATTGGCGTTCAGATAAAAAGGTATTACTCAAAGTATCTTTTCTCATGAATGGAACGAACTAGATCCACGACAATGATGTCACTCAATTTATCGCATGATATTACGCATGAAAAGTGAACATGTTTCTGAAAAGTTAATATATTTTATTTAATTTATGGGATTTTTTAATAAATTTATTTGAAAAATATGCAATATATCGAGAACGGTGCATGCTAGCGTTCTAAAGTTTATGTCAATCGTTTTTTAAGAAAAATTACATAATAAATGTCTGTTTGGTTAACTTTATTAAAGGTTTTGATTTTTTAATAGTTTTTTAAAATTTCACTCAAAAATTTAGGGGGTTCTGAATTTTCGATTGCGTTTAAAAACAATAGGCTTCCAGTATTCACGGATTGTGATTTTTTACCAAATTTCATTTGAATCGCTTCATTCGTTCGTGAGATATCGTCTCACTCACACATTCACACACACACACACACACACACACACACACACACACACACACACACACACACACACACATCACCTCAAAAATGTTTGATTCGTGATCAGGGATGCTTGAAACGTGCTCTCCCGTCGATAACTCGAATTCAAATTTTCGACCTCGTCACAATACTTTCCTTATACATTACTTATATAAGGAAAGTAAAAAGTAAAGAAACAAGAACGATCAATCATGCATAACGCATTGATTATGAAACATTTACCAACTGAAATGAAATTTTATTTAAACATCTCTAAAATGCGATAAATTCAGCGTCGCTATATCTTAAATTACCACAAACAGTAATTTATTATATTTGAAAACTTAAAACTTCATCGAAAAAAATGAATTTTATTCAAATGACGTCATCGAAATATAAATCTTATGGCTCTGTAAGTAATAGTAGTGAATATTTCATTCATACACTTTTATTGCAGACCGCCAGATTTAAATAATTTTGTGTGAAAAGAATTCGACACATCTTATACAACTCATCTTGCAATCACTTGTTTACATTCTGTATCCGTTAAAATTAGGCTTTATTGTAGAAGTAATCAAAGTTTGATGATCATTTCCTCCTTGAAGATCTGTACAGCAAACCGTTCAGTTTATATAGGTGGGTGGGGGGAGAGACGTGCCACCTGTACCAACCTTCGACCAGAGATATCACCTTATATCTCACCTCGATGGTACCAACACCCTCTATATCTAACAGGCCTCCACAGAGAAAACCGGAAGTGGCAAGATGGACGACTTCGTAGTCCAAAGGAATTCCAGAAGAACTGACAACGCATGGGTAGAGCGTCGTGTAGTCTAGCCAGCCGTCCCCATTTCACTTTTTGCCTGTACTATAGAGTGTTTGTGGTAAAGCCGAGGGTCAATCTTAAAATTCATTGCCCAATATTAACCCTGTCCCGCTTAGTTCATGAAGGTTACTACAGTCTGGCGCTTTATCGCTAAATTTAGCGAAGAGAGGATCAAAATACTAGTTAGAACTGAGATAAAGGGTAACTTTACTTAATATGTGAAATAAATGAGTAGAAAAGCTGGAAAAAAAACTCAATTTAAAACAAATGGAAATTAATCAGAGGATAGTGTGCGAAGATTGAAAAAATAAAATGCACTTTAATATATTTATATGTACATATTACGAATTTATGTTAAAAATAAACTGATTCCAATTATTATGAACGTCATCATAACTGCTTAGTTTGGCGATCAACGGTTCTGCGCTTGATAGTTAAATTGCGCATAGAGTTAAATCCTAAACATGACCTTCTTATTACGTATGTTTTCATTCACCTCTAATCAAGTTTGCGTGGATTCTGCCCCTTTGTTCAACATTTTTGATGGGCTCGTTCTCAGCTTCCAGATCAGGCAGAGAGCTAAAACTCGACAGACTGTTTCATCTCGCTGAACATTTTCATCAATAAAATTTTTACGTTATCATGTGTCGACATTTACGTATATTATTTTTAATGGGCTCGTTCTCGGCTACCAGACTACGTAACTCGGTACAATTTCATTTCACAGAACATTGTTATATATCAAATTTTACTTCGTTAAGTTATTTACGTACGTCATGACTGATTTTGCTTTTCCATACATTTTTTTGCGAATTACGGGCAGACTTCAGTTGAAATGTCTTCCTGATTCTAACGCGTCAATGTATAATACTACATAGGTTTAAATGTAAATTACGCTCCCTCCCCCGCTCCTCAAAAAAAAAAAAAAAAAAAAAAAAAAAAACTAAATTGTGTGTGGTAATTGTCAGAAAAAAATACAAGTTTATCAATGTTTTTCTTTGCTCCACAGTGGCGCACAGAAAAGTGAAATATATTTTAATTTTGATACGAGCTAATATCCCTAGAAGTATATTTATATTAACCCAATATTGACAGCCAATATCGAAATGTAGACATGTTGGTTGCATTGGTCCAATATTAATAAGCCATTTATACCAATACGGCATGCCAACGTGTACCCAATATTAAGCGGGTGTTCTGATGCATAATACATTGGAAGTATTTCCAATGAAACGCCAATATTGGGAATACATTGGCCGCCATCATTGGTATTATAATATTACATCAATAATGACGATGTAATAATGGTGTTACATCGGGAAATATTCCAAATGAAACCTCAATGATGTTCCAAATTTAACAGTTATATGTATAACAGTGAAGCAAGGAACTGTGGAAAAAGTTCTTTAGATAGGCCTGACGGGTCCATAGCCCACAGCCAAACTGGCAACATGCTAGCATTGCTCAGTGGCAGAACAAAAGCTATAACAGAATAAACAAGAAACAACTAGCAGGAAAACAAGTAGTAAACTAACAAAAATCCCCTAATCTTCGCATCGTGGAGGGGGTCGAAAATCGTAACATATTAAGTTCTGCCCCATGATGTATACTAGAAATGTACGAAGGTTCAGTCTTTTGAGTCACCATGGGGGGTTTCTGAAAAGGGGGGGGGGTCAGATAGAACTCGACCTCTTCTATTTTAGCTACCCTCTGAGATGTAAATATTGAAAATACGTCTCTTATGTTTTGTATCATAATCGGTACTATAACTGTGCAAAGATTCATCTTTCTAGGTACTAGGTGGCTTCTAGAAGGTCTTGAAAGATAAAAATTCGTTAGACAATTATACAATAATGATTCAAGACTGTTTTACTGTTTCCCCTGGACAAAAAAGGATGCTAAAAATGATTTGATGATAAATATATTTAGGCAGATTATATTTAGAATAGAAGGATTAGCCTGTCATAAAATGGGATAAAGTTGCGAATAATTATCTCTGATTTACCATTCATAAAGTTGCAAAATACTTCCTCCCATCCTGTCCGCGCTTACGCTCCTAATTTCCACAGACGCATGCGAGCCATATACACCCCTTCCATTCAATATTATTTTTTTTATACGACTCCATACCAAAGCATACATACTATACCATCTCCTAGCATAATGCAATTAATTTAAGCTCTCCTAGACTCTAAAATAACGAATGTATCAAGTTTAATTTCTTAATTTTTTTATTTCAAATCTTCAGTTATTGATCATGCCATAGAGATAAAAGGGGCTAACTCTCTCTAACTTCATGGGTCAAGCAATTCAACTCCAACTAACCTATCTATAAATACACTTTGTATAAAAATATTATATTTCAAATTTGTAATAAAAATATTATGTTTTGTAAATAAATATTTTATTTTAAAAATCGACACTTAGGGGCATATGCAGAGAAAGATCTCAGACTAAGAGTTATTTGAGTGGCTTTGTAAGAAGTAAACACGAAAAGAACATATTTTGAATTATTGAAGCTTCTTTGAAAAAAAATCTTATCATTCTTGCGTATATGCTTAGCCTCCAATAAATGAAATAAATTGGGACACTAAAATTATTATTAAACGTAAAAGCCTGTAAAAAACAGAATATTGACACAAAGAAAATATTTTCCCACATAATTACCATTCACTCGTTAGAAATCAGAGTTAATATTTTTTATTTAAGTTTAGTTCTCATAATTTAAACAACAATACAATCTGTAATTGATTAATTAGACGAAGGATTCGTTTGGACGGTTGAATATTTGGAGAAATAGGACAAAGGAAATGCATAGTCAATCTTTCAAAAAAAATTTGTTTCGATAATGAAAATATTTTAAAAATATAATTGTGTTGAAAAATTTTATGCAATTAACCATTTTATGTTAAATTATTTTAATATAATTTAGAACGTAATATGCGCCGTTCTTAAGATAATGCACATGTTTTTGTTCCAAAGTGAAAATATCAACATTAAATGATCAGCATCATAAAATGAGTGAAAGCTAAATACTTTGACCCCAAACTAAGTTGAAATCAGAACATTTCCTTTCAAATGGAGATGAAATTGGGTACGTTGTGTTACTCCAATAATTTGTTGCAAACAAATGCATGAATTTAACACTAAAATACAATGATCATAAACATACGTTTTCAATAGAAAAATGTTCTAGAAAAATTTGTTCCATTAGGCTATATTAAGGAAAATTTGGGGCCACGTACAGGTGATTGAGTCTTTTTCAAATTATTTGTCTACGTATGCCACTGCCCTGCAGAGTTAATCTGGCCATTTAAAAAAATTTCAGAATCTCCTCCATCTAATTCGAGGAAAATGCTTCTTAGCCTTAACAAATTCAGCCATTTTTTCTTAAATAGTATTCATTTAATGTATTGGTGTCGATAACACAGAACAGGAACCTATCAGTAGAATTTGCTTGTGTACCAAATGACCGAGTTTCCTCACATCCTCTTCTCGGAAAGTGCTTTGTTGGTTAATTGGTGAAATACTGATATACAATAGGGTGCAAAATGTAATTCTACTCCATACCGACTAACCTTCCCCGGTGTCACCCTAGGTTTGTACGCCGACGACACGACCCTGATCGCAAAACATAACCAAACACAAGCCGTGCTCGAAACCCTTCAAAACTATCTTCATGCCCTGACGCAATGCCTAACGAAATGGAGAATTAAAGTTAACGTTAGTAAATGGCCTGTCGTTACCTTTCCCTCCCCCCGTCCACTAATTTCATTTTAAATAACGAGCCTATTCCCTGGCAATCTAGTTACAAGTACTTGGAGTGTACTTGGATTCAAATTTAAAGTGGAAAATTAACATTTCTAAAATTAGTAAGAAAGCGAATTCTTCACTAACCCAACTGTGCCCCCTCTTGGCTGGAAACAGCCGCTTTTTGTCAATCCAAAATAAGTTATTGCTATACAACTTCTGCATACAACCAGTTATGTCGTACGGATCCTCTATTTGGGGTATTGCAGCCGAGATTTATCTTAGGAAGCTTCAAGTTCTTCAGAATAAAGCAATGCGTAAGTTTATTAACTATCCAACCTACGTCCAGTTAGACGTAGGTACACAAAAACCCCAGAATTAAACAATTTTTGAAACACGTTCAAAAATTCGAAATTTTTCGAAATGACCTGCAAATAATTCCCGTTTATTTCTATGAATCATTGTTGTAAGATTGTTAAAAATTCTGATGTAGGCAGCACATGACTTTCCCTGCAGACTCATATTCACGTTCTCTTTGTTTCTTCGATAATAATTTGAGTTTATCTGCACGAAATAACACCCATAAGTATTTTAAATGACACTGAATTTGCACGTTACACTTAAATTTGGTTCTCATTTGATAGCTGGACTTATTGTCAAAAGTGGCGTAGCGAAAACGCGAAAAAACTAAAATATCTCAAGAACGGCTATTCCTGGAGTAATGGGGTTGGTCTTATTATTCTTGCTGTCAAAAATCACGTATAAAATAAGCATTTAATTGATATAATTGAGCACACCCTTTATGTTTAGATTTAACGATTTTTGCCGGTCATTTCGCAAAAACAATTTCCCGTTCCTTTTTCCCGAATCGTACCAAAATAACCTACAAGTGATTTATATACCAAATTTTGTTAAATTTTACCAAATTTTGTTAAATTTGGTCCATTAGTTTTTAGCTAGAGTGAATAATGGCAATTTTTGCCGGCCATTTTGCAAAAAAAGGCAGATTTTTTTATTAAGAATCGTAATAAAATCTAATGAACATCAAGGTTTTCCACAAAAAACATCTTACCAAATTTTATGAAATTCGGTCCATTAGCTTTTCAGTTAGAGTGGATACAATATCCTCACAGACACACAGAAACACACCCTTACACACACAGACGTCTCGCTAAAAATATTTCTTAATGTTCTAGAAGTCCCAAAACGTGTAAATCCTTCGAAAATCCGAGTTCCGATCTTCGGAACGATTCCAATACTTTGAATACATACACACACACATATATTATCTGTGTATCATCTGTGTATCTAAATTCTGTGCCTACGCAATTACAATAGTTGTGATTTTAAATGATCCTTAAACTTGTATTATTTCTAAAACGAAGTCTAATCGGCTCAGCTACTCCCCACAGTTTAAACTCAAATTTTTATACAAGAGTTCAAAATCAGCATTTTAAAAATCATATCGCATACAATCAGAAAGAGGCATCCTAGTAACCTTGACTCTTGGAATCTTAGTATTAATAAGAGTTATAATGATAGAGGGATGGTGAACATCTTCAGGAAGTAAAAAAATATGATGTGGGCAGCACAGGACTTTCCTTATATAATACAATGAATTTACTACTTTTACAGTAAAAAAATAGATTATTTTTATAGTAGATATTTATATTCTTTCCAAGATATGGATTTTCCGACGAAAACCATAATTTCAATAATATTGACTATGTGGTTAGTGTTTTTTATCTTCATCTTTTCAAATCTCGTTGGGTTCGTTGGGCTCGTTGGGTTTAGATGGTGTACCCGCTTATATTATAAAAGCGTGTTCTACATATCTTGTGTATCCTTTACTCATTATTTTTAACTTGTCAATCAGTTGTAATGTTTTCCAGATGAATGGAAGAGATCTAAATTTGTTCCTATTTTTAAAAAGGGTGACAAATATCGTATTGATAACTACAGGCCCATCTCCATTTGCTAAGGTTTTTAAGTTTGTTTTGCATAGGTACATCTACAGTCAAGTTCGGTCTTTTATTTTTATCAATCAGCATGGTATCATGAGAGGTAGATCTACTGTTACTTCTTTGCTTTAATTCGTTTGTGATTGATGCCATTAATTCTAAGGGTCAGTTGCATGTTGTTTACACTGATTTTGCGAAAGCGTTTGATTCGGTTGATCACGGTATTTTGATTCATAAATTGAAGAGTATTGGGTTTTGTCCTAATTTGGTTATTCTTTTAAGGTCCTATTTAACTTCTAGGTTTTCATGTGTAAATTTTGGTTCTTGCCTTAGAAGGGACTTTTCGGCTACTTCTGGTGTGCCCCAGGGCTCTGCTCTTGGTCCCTTGTTATTTATTACTTTTATTAATGATCTTGCTGATTGTTTCAAAAATTGTCTTTTATGCTGACGATTTGAAAATTTTATATCCTATTTTGATGTTGTTTCATGTAATAATATTCAGTCTGAGTTGCATGTCCTTTCCGATTGGCGTATCAATAACCGTCTTCATCTCAATATTAGTAAATGTAGTGTTGTGTCTTTTACTCGTAGAAAAGTGCCTATTTTATTTTCTTATGGTATTGGCAACTCTGTTTTGGCTAGAAAGTTCTCCATTACTGATCTTGGAGTTATTTATACGTCCGATTTTTCCTTTTCTCCTCATATTTCTAATATCTGTTCTAAATCCTATAGAAAACTGGGTTACATTAAGATAATTTTTCAGGATTTTACAAATGAGGATACCATTATTGTTCTTTTCAATGCCTTGGTCAGGTAAGGACTTGAATATGCGTCTGTGGTTTGGGGGCCTTTTCATGCCGTTCACTCAAACAGGATCGAGAGCCTTCAAAATAATTTCTTGAGGTTATTATAGAAAAACTCTCATTCGTTGTTATGCCTTATCCGTTACTTTCCTACGTGATTTGTTTTGTTTAAAAATCTTACAGGTCAGAATAGATTGCATTCCGTTTTCATTCTTCAGGAATCTGTTTGGTGGCCGTGTAGACTGATCCCCTGTTTTGGGTGGGATTGGGTTTCGTGTTCCTCAGTATACAACAAGAAGCATTAACTTATTTGCTGTAAGGAATTTTAATTCGAATATTGGATGTAATTGTGCAATTACTAGTTTTTCTAAATTATACAACAATTTCCCTGATAATTTGGATATTTTTTATTCATCGGAGAAGGATTTTAAAAAGCATTTGTATTTTATTGTATGTACTCATGTGAATCTGTTTATGAAGATCATTTATTGTTTGTTTTCCTTTTTAATGCATTTTAACTTTTTAATGTATTTCATGGTATTTTAATCTGTATTTTTTTTAAATGTATTTTTATTCCTGCACGCTGTAACTGGGACTACGTCCTGTAGCTTGCAGTATTTTTCAAATAAATAAATAAATAAAAATACAAGACCATTACACAAGTATCTTCTCTCGTGAATAGAACAAACTAGATTTACGAGAATTAGGTTCGGAGATATAAGCAAACTAGATTTACGAGAATTAGGTTCGGAGATATAAGCGTTCGAAGTGTTTACATTTTTCGTAACGCTCCAATTTCAACCAGATACCCCAAGCATAAATGCTATTCACATAAAATAAAATGTAGCTCGACTCGACTTTTCCCATACCAAATTGATTTTTAAGCAGCTGATGGGTTTATTTATTTTTTTTCTCAAATTTTACAAGAAAAAATTTGAAAAATCGGTATTGTTGGTCCATGTGATTACAATTGTAACGTGTTACCTTTCACTTAAAGTGCTTGAAAAATAATCTTTCGATTAATATTATACTTGACAATGTATTCTTCGGGGCTAACTTGCCCGCCGAAAACTCTAATACGAATTTTCGTCTCCGTCACAATACTTTCAACATGCATTATACTACGTATATAACGAAAGTAAGAAGGAGCTCTAGTTTTTTACAGAATATATCTACACTTACATTTTAAAAATATTATATGTTGAAATATTGCGTCCACAAATCACAGACATACTTATTGCACACTACAATCTTTTCAAATGTGCAAAATGTATTTAGGAGGTGTGAAAATATTTGATCATTAAAATGTCGAATTTAGAATTTTTTGGAAAAACAATTATTAACACGTTTAAACTTATGAGAAATTACGCTGGTACAGAGATTCTTCATGTACGATATCGTTCAAGCGTTTATACAAATTTTTCATCGAAATGTGTTAAGAAGAAACTGTATTTGAACACATATTGAACACTTTTCGAATGATGTTATCAAGACGTGTTTAAGAATTTATTTACAATACATACTTTCTCGACTACTTTTTCTAGACTTGGCCAAAATCTACTAGAATTGAAGAACTTTAGAAATCCCGATTTTGACACAAGATTGATGCCATATTTTATTTTGAAGTGGGTCACGTGATTTCTTCATATAATATGTGTGCAATTATTATTTTTATTTTTATTTAAAGAACTACCGAACATAGTTTGTTGAAATTTTTTTTTTAGCATTACCTGAAATTTTCAAAGAAATTTTTGAATTTGAAATTCCCTTATAAAATGTTTGAAGAATTAGGTCCAACAGGGTTCAATGAATTCCATATTTTCAACTCGGATTCATTGGGTTTAAAGAATGTTTTCATATATCTAGCGTAGTCAAATAATAAACAGATGTGAAAAATTAGCATATTACAGATAAAAAATACATGAAATCTATATATTTACTTCAGCTGTGTGATCATCAGGAAACGTAGTCATCTTTGAGCCGCCAAATGAACGAATTACCAACGACAAATGAAATAACACAATTAAAACCTATTCAGTAAATAGTTACTATAGTCTGTAACGTAAAATGCGCCATAAATATCAGTGTGCAGTTGTTTATATAGTGAGGAAAAGAGGGGGCGTGCCAACTGTGCTGGCGAGCACAGAATACAATATTAGTCTGTGATTGGCGACGGCCAATCTCGAAATTCATTGGTCAAGATTAACCCTGTCCCCATCTTAGTTTATGAAGGTTACTACAGTGTGAGGCGTTATTGCTGAATTTGGCGAAAAGACGATAAATAGAACTGAAAGAAAGGGTAACGATATGGAATAAATGAGTAGAAAACATGGAAAAAAACCTCAATTTAAAAAATATGAATGGTCAATCACGCATAAAGCATTGATTATGAAACCCTTTTCAACTGAAATGAAATCCACTGAATGTATCTCATTTCTAAAATGCAATACATTCAGTGGTGATATTTTTTTTAATTATCACAGAATTACAATAAATAATTATTTTACTTGGAAACTTAAAATTTCTTCTTAAAAAAAAAAAAAAAAAAAGACTTTAATCAAATAGTTTAGAGTGAAAAAAATTCAACACATCTTATACAACTTATCTTGCAATCACTTGTTTACATCCTGTATCCGTTAAAATTAGGTTTCATTGTAGAAATAATATTAAGCGGTTTCAGGATGGAAGCAATACTAAATATAAATTCAAAAGAACTTTAAAAATCACGATTTTTACTGTGGAAAAAATAATGTATGCCATATTTTATTTTGAAGTGTGTCACGTGATCTCTTCGTATTATTTAAGTATAATTATGATTTTAATTTTTATTTAAAAAACTACCGAACATATTTTGCTGAAATATTTTTTATATATTTTATGGGATAATTTAAATATTTTCTAAAATTTTTGAAGCAATTTATGAATTTTAATTTTTGCTTAATTTTTTTTTTTGAAAACTTAGGTCAGATAGGGTTCAATGTATTTCATTTTTTCAACCCGGGCTCAATCCGAAACTATTTCGGCGATATTATTTACTTACATTCCCATATGTTCCACAGACTGCCCCAACAACATACTAAAATTTCATTTTGATAAAGTCATTCTTACGGCATTTTTATGTGCGAATGAACATACAGACAGAATGAACAATGTCATAAAGACTTTTGAACTATATTGTAAAGTGTTAAAAATGGAAATTAATCAGAAGATAGTGTGCGTAGATTGAAAAATAAAATGCACTTTAATATATTTTTATGTGCGTATTACGAATTTATGTTAAAAATAAACTGATTCTAATTATTATAAATGTCATCATGACTGCTTAGTTTGGCGTCAACATAACCGCTTAGTTATAGGTTTGAATGCAAATTACGCCACCCCCCCTCCCCGAAGAAAAAAACTAAATTTTGTGTGTAAAAGGTAATTTTCAGAGCAAACAAGTTTTTCAACGTCTTTTTCAACAGTGGCGCACAGAAAAGTAAAATATATTTTAATTTTGATATGTGCTAATTATCCCTAGAATCGTGCTAATATTGGCTCAATAGTGATAAACAATGTCAAAATGTGTGCATCTTGGTTGCATTAGTACGAAATTGATAAGGCATTTAAACCAATACCCGCATGCTAATGTGCACCCAATATTAAGTCAATGTCAGTGTTGATACATATTACATTGAAAATATTTCCAATGTAACGCCAATATTTGGAATACGTTGGCCGCATTATAATACTGCGCCAATAATAGTGTTACATCGAGAAATATTTCCAATGAAACCTCAATGCTGTTCTAAAATTTAGTAAATATTAGCTAAATATTGGGTGTATATATATTGGCTATTATTGCCTATTAAGTATTAATGGACTATTAATATTGGGCCAATATTGACAAGTGCGAATACAGGAAAAATGCGGGACAATAAAATAGGTAAAATGTCTACATTTTAATATTGACTGTCAATATTGGGCCCAATATTAGCATAATACTAGGGGGCATAAAATGTCAGTCATTCATCGTCACAACAGACCTGTTGACAACTTGAAAAAATAATATTTCCGGAGTTTTTACTAAAAGATTGAAATAATATCTTGCGCACGAAAGCTAATTTAAAACAATATTTTGTGATGCCAATTATGATAAAAGTAGACACAATCAATATGGACAGTCGAATCGAAGCACATACTCGGTATATTTTCCACATATTCAATGCCAACAGGCATTATCAGAAAATGGTTGATTTGCGCTCCGGAATGTAATCCGTCCAAAAATGTTCAGTATATCAAAAATGCAATCCGTAAATACATCCGATTCGACTTCGGTAACGTTATACGCTTTTCTATCTCTTGTTTGCCAATTACGTTCTTAGCTGCCTTCTTCGCATTGTCATTCCTCCAATTACCATCAGAAATGTGTACAGAGAAGGCTCATTTGGCTGTTTTTCGTGGTAATCTTAATGCTTCGGCTTTCGAAATTTACCGATCGAGCTCATCTTGGACCCCCGCCTTAGAAATACACCCGTTCTTTTGGGGAACATAACTCGAGAACAGGAGCAGCTTAAAAAATCAAAATTTTGCATATCGATGTCTTTCATGCATTTAAGATACATGCTACATACATAGTTTATAATTACAAAACATACGTTTAACTGTTACACAATGTGTTTATATCCGGCCGTCCAAATAGGTGCTCTTAGTCCCCTGGACGAGTCGGACGGTCTGGGTCTTCTACAATGTGTTTATATATAAGATTTTATGACAGTACATGCGATTACTCTTGAGTTTGAGCGATTCAATTGGTATTTGATGTCTATTGATTTTGAGTGACCTCGGATAAAAAGAAAACTCCGATTTGTCTTATTTTTTCTCAAAATACCGAAATATATTATTATCTACCAAATATGTTATTCTTTATTAGATGCGTTGAACCCCAACGTAAATAGTACAATTCTGTATAAGATTTCCGATGAGATCGAAAATTCAAATTCGATTTACTTTTCACATTTACAAGTTTTGAGCATTTTTGAACTCGAATGTAAAAATTTTTTGTTGTTTGTAAGCGTCTGTTAACACCAAAAGATTTTGGGAAATCTACTTAATAATTGCCGAACGTGTTTGTGTCTTGTCAGACACTCCCCAACCCACCCCTTCCCCCGTGACAAGTAGATTGAATATTTTCTCAGTTATAATATCGATAACGGAATAGAAACAAACGGAGCGTGATTCCCCCCCCCGGGGGATCTATAAGTCTGATATTGTACAATTGTAGTATTTAAGAACCTAACTGATCCAATTTTTCAATTAAAACGTCTACTTTCGAAGTTGAGTACCATACAATATTAATCCCAGCAAAAGTTATTATAAAAAGTAGTCAATGAAATAATGTCACAGTATGAAGATATGTACCGAATGTTGAGACAGGACGCTGACCTGAACGACAAATCTGTTCTGATTATAGAAAGTTGCAACCAGGAGTAGAAATTAGAACCGGAAAGTCAGGCGCCAATCGTACCTAACAATTTTCCCCGGCTGCTAAAATGTTCTACTAGTGGTCAATTTCGCAAATAATTTTAGTTATACGGCTCACAAAATAAGTTATCTTTTATTAGCCGCCTCGCCTTTGGCCACTGCTTGAGCGTATACAATCTATGGCTAGATTGTTAGAAGGAAGAATAAGCGGTTGACCAGTCGGCATTTTCGATATACGTGCGGAAAATTAGACGTCAAAAATGTTGACTGGATCGAAAATCTCGATCATCGAAATGAAATTTATAGGTACAAAATATGATTGACGACGTTAATTTCGAACCCTGGTTGCAACTTTGTTATTTTCACTCTCTCATATGTAGTATTGAAAAAGTATTGTTTTCCCGAACGTTTTCGGTTTCAAGATTTTGATGCCAATAAAGTATATGCGGACATATGTTCAGTTGGACATTCTGAACGCGTTCCGACTATTTTTGGAGCAGTGTCAGTCTGTATGTTGTCGAATTTTTGTATACACGATAGCTGCCATTAATATTAATGGATTTTCACGAACATTTATCCGGCTTTGTTAACAAAAAATCTAGAACTAGATACAATTCTTTGTAATTCGAACAAAAACATTGAAATTCCTTCGAGATTTTATATTTTTTTAACGGCATCCTAGGACAGAATTTGACATAAATATACATAAAAAGGTTTATTTATGTCTCAATGATAACAGTTTCAATCACTGTAGTGGTAAATAGTCGCGATACAGTTTTTGTGCTTGTGACGTTATTAGCCCCTCTGGGGGGGGGGGGGGGGGAGGCGGAGCAAATTATCCACGGAGTTACATTTCTAAATTTAGTATTAATCGGAAGATATTATCAAGCCATTCAAAGTGAATACGCTATAATTGTGATCAACTGGAGCAACGATATTTAGTTTTTCAAAAAATATCTTATTTGCAAAATAATAATAAAAAAAATCTGATGTGGGCAACACATGACTTTCCTTATATAATGTAAATAATTTACTACTTTTACAGTAAGAAAAATAAGTTTTTCTTATAGTAGATACTTATATTCTTTCCAAGATATTGAATTTTCGACAATTAGTCGTCATTTTCATAGATTTAGCGTCATTTTTATCCAGATGGCAAGATTTTCGTTAATTTTGCAGCATTTCAAAAAGTCGTCATGTTGGCGACATTCCGCTAAATTCGTCGCCAAAATCTCACCAAGCGTTATGGACGGAGAAATAAGTTATTCTTATAGCAGATAAATGACTATTGGCGTTCAAATACAAAAGTATTACACAAAATATCTTTTCTCATGAATGGAATGAGCTAGATCCACGAGAATGATGTCACTAAATTTATCGCATGACATTACATATGAAAATTGAGCATGTTTCTCAACAGTTAATATTTTCTTAATTTATGGGATTTCTTGATAAGTTTATTTGAAAAATGTACAATATCTCGAGAACGGTTCATGCTAGCGTTCTAAAGTTTATGTCAATCGTTTTCTGAGGAAAAATTACATAAGAAATGTTTATTTGCGTAATTTTATTAAAGGTTTTAATTTTTTGATGATTTTTTCAAAAAATCGCTCGAAAATTAGGGGGGGGGTTCTGAACATTCGATTAACTTTAAAAACAATAGGCTTCCAGTACTCACGGATTGTGATTTTTGTACCTAATTTCATTCGAATCGCTCCATTCGTTCGTGAGATATCGTCTCCACAGTCTCACTGACACACACACACACACACACACACACACACAAACACACACACATAATTTCACACACACAAGCACACATACTTTTACACACACACACACACATATTTTCACACACACACACACAAACATCACCTCAAAAATTTTCGATTCGTGATCAGGGATGCTTGAAACGTGCTCTCCCGTCGAAAACTGGAATTCGAATTTTCGACCCAGTCACAATACTTTCCTTATACATTATATATATAAGAAAAGTAAAAATTATTAACCATTTCGGCTCGAGTCCGATGGAGGTAAATGGTTTTGTGCGAATAACATTTTGTAAAACAAAACACAATTTTTGTAATATCAAAGAAAAAGAACTCGATCCAAAATCTGATTATAAAAATCTGATTATCCAAAATCTGATTATAAAAATCTGATTATCCAAAATCTGATTATAAAAATCTGATTATCCAAAATCTGATTATGAAAATCTGATTATCCAAAATCTAATAAAAGATTTACAACTTCTTGCCTATATTTTACATACACTTTTTGTTTTTAAAATGTATGCATTTCAAACTTAAAAGCGTATAATATTACACTTGAACTGAAGGCGATTACTTGAAACCTATAAGAGCTTTATTTTAAGTAAATATAGATTTAAAAACAAAATTTTATCATACATAATTTTGTCTTTTATTATTTATATTTATCTTTTATAATTTCGAAGATATTTCGAGTGAAAGAACGAAAAATAATAATAACAGAAAAATACTCGTTCGGACAGTTTTAAGTTTTAAGTTTTTCCTCCCCAAAAATATAGAGTTCTATTCAAAATTCAATTATATACATTTGTAGAACTTTTGAAGTGCTACAAATGATTGCTTATTGTTACTTTCCTTATATACATAACGTATAAGGAAAGTATTGTGACGGGGTCTGAAATTCGAATTTGAGTTTTCGACGGAAGAGCACGTTTCAAGCATCCCTGATCACGAATAAAACATTTTTGAGATGATGTCTGTGTGTGTGTGAAAGTATGTGTGTGTGTGTGTGTGTCAGTGAGTCTGTGGAGACGATATCTCACCAACGAATGGAGCGATTCAAATGACATTTGTAACAAAAATCATAATCCGTGAATACTGGAAGCCTATTGTTCCTAAACGCAATTGAATGTTCAGAACCCCCCTAAACGTTGAGTGAAATTTTGAAAAAATCCTCAAAAAATCAAACAAAACCTTTAATAAAGTTACGCAAATAGAAATGTCTTATGTAATTTTTCCTTAGAAAACGATTACCATACACTTTAGAATGCTAGCATGAACCGTTCTCGAGATATTGCACATTTTTCAAATAAATTTATAAATAATCCCATAAATTAAAAAAAATATATTAACTGTTGTAAAACATGTTCACTTTTCATATGTAATATCATGCGATAAATTGGGTGACATCATTCTCGTGGATTTAGCTCGTTCCATTCATAAGAAAAGATACTTTGAGTAATACATTTGTATTTGAACGCCAATTGTCATTTATCTGCTGTAAGAATAACTTGTTTCTCCGTCCATAACGCTTGGCGAGATTTTAGCGACGAATTTGGTGGAATGTCGCCAACTTGGCGACTTTCTAAATGTTGAAAATTAACGAAAATCTTGCCAAATGGATAAAAATGACGCTAAATCGATGAAAATGAAGACTAATTAACGAAAATTCAATATCTTGGAAAGAATATAAGTATCTACTATAAGAATAACCTATTTTTTTTGCTGTAAAAGTATTAAATTCATTGCATTATATAAGGAAAATCATATGCTGCCGACATCAGATTTTTTAGACGCTAGCATTTTCAGTTTATGAGATATAAGCATTACAAACTTGAAATCTTCTTCGACTTGACTAGGCAATTACTCAAAAAGTATTTTTTTTTCTTAAATGAAATAAATAAGGATTTTAGTACTAAATTTTCTAGTACACATTTTTGTCGTTTACTGTTATATCTTTCATTTATAGCTTACCATATATTTCGAGTGAAATTTAGAAAATAAAAAAACATTCACTCGGAGAGCTTTTTTTTAAAGTAAAAAGTTTAAAATATTGAAGTTATATTTATATATTTGGGACCCTATTTTCTACAAATTGACAAAGTTTATTTACATTTTTCTCTATTAGATTGGGCGGGGTATAAGCATCCAAGGTATTTACATTCTCCGTAAGGCTCCTTTTTTCGCTAAAGAAACCCCCATAGATGCTGTTCACGTCAAAAATATCTTATGTGCGAGTCTCCTCGATTTTCTCATGCATTCATATTCCATGCTGTTCAGTTTCACTAGTACCACAATCATTATCGGAAGAGAAAAAAAGAAGGTATTTTTTTTTTTTTTCAGAATTAGTATCCAAGTTACTCCTTTAGAATATTCCATAAAAATTTTTAGAGGTTGATTTTTTCTCAAGTTGTGAACAGCTTAGGGACGCATGGATGCATTTGTTTTAATATAAGTGTTAATAAATAATTTTAATGTCATTAGCAGTCATAGCGTAGCTCAAATGATTAATTTCTCCTTATATTTTATAATACTTATCATTTTCATGGGAAATAATGCTAAAAATTCGAATCCTATGAGCTCTAATCATGACAATTATTGAATATTTCATCCAGTTATAGCTGTACGCATAATGTATGCATGCCTAACAATTTACAGCGATAGGTGCACATTTGTGTTTAAAGTATCGTGCTCAAACCTTGCAGACATACATACAGGCGGGAAAAAATGTTCAAAAGGAATTCAGGAGGTCCTAAAATATGTTTATCCGTCAAAATCTCGATATTATAGATTTTCAGGTAAACAATACTTTCTCTTACTAAGAGAAAGTAACTTTTACGGAATCTGAAAAAGATACAATTTTTAAAACTGTTTCATTTAGGTTGGTTTCTCTCTTTGTTTGGGTTGAATCTTGAAATCAATTTTTAACCCGCTTCCATCGGGCCAATTTTCTTGAAATTTTACATACGTATTTGAAATGATAATATGATACTGCATCACATTTTAGTTGACACCCCCCCACCAAAAAAAAAAAAAAAAAAAAAAAACATACCCAAAATAGCCCGTAAATGTCCCACTATTGTAAGATAGTTTAAAGAGAGTCCAATATACAGCTTCGCTTTCATATTATGAAAGAGAAACCTTTTAACATGTGATGCTGTTCATGGCGTATTATGAATTGATACTTTTATATATAAGAACCTTTATAAATGATCATAAAAAGGGTTTGATTGGATATCTGATGAATAATTGATTACAGAATGGCAAAGAGATAAAAAGTATAAAATAACATATTATGAAAAACTTTTTAAGTCTCACGGTTTTAGTAAAATGTTGTAAAAATAATTTTTAACTATCACAACGTCCTTGGTCGTATGCGACTGAAAATAAAATCAAATGGCGCCCATAAAAGATTGCATTTGAGCATTAAAAACATTTTAAACAATGGAACAATGATAACATAGAAATGAAACATGTTATAAGAATGATGGATTCTTAAATCAAATTTAGCAACGAAAAATTATGAATTGAATGTTATCATCCTTGTATATGTCATTTCTATTTTATGACTTCTATTATTAAAATTCTGTTAATGTCTAAATACAATTTTTTAATGGATTTTATTTTTTTACCAATTTTATTTTTAGTCCACATGAACAAGAATGTTGTGATAGCTAAATATTCATTTTTATTTTTTAGTGCATTTTACTGAAATCGTATAACTTAAAATATTTTTTTATAATATTTTATTTTAATGATAATGAAGATACTAGAAGAAGAGACCAGAATGAAATAGGAATGCAGGCAGTCTTTCAGGACTTTTTGGTCGGGTGTGCGGGGGAGCGAATAAAACTTTAGGGGGAGACAAGTTTTCTATTTGTCCTATACAAATATATCTAAATGTTGTCACATAAATAGAAATTACCTCCGGATGTATGCCTGAAAAACACTGTGCAAATGTATAAGGAAGTCGAGTAGAGACACATCACTCGTACTCTAGATATCTATTTAGAATTCGATATATTTATTTTCATAATAAAAGCCTTACGTCTACACTGTCGCCAAGAGGAATTCCGTCGCCAAGAAACCTCAAAGTAGGAGGTCAACTTGACTTCCCCTGGGAGAATTTAAATACTGCACCCCTAAACCACAGATTAATGTATACAAAAGTTTCACTCGACAGTAGCGCCCTCAACCGCCAACCAAAATTAAATTCAATATCAAGGTTGGCGATGGTCTGTGACGGTTTTCGCCAAGACGTTCTGCTAATATAATCCTATTTGGCACTGAACGAAACACTTGCAAGAACTTTGTTCTATCCACAGACTAATTTATAGACTATCCACAGACTGATTCACAGACTATCCACAAACTGTTCTATCCACAGACTAATGTTCTATCCGCAGACGTTTACCTGTTACACAATGTGTTTATATGCAAAATTTTATGACAGTACATGCGGTTACTCTTGAGTTTGAGCGATTCAATTAGTATGTAATGTTTATTGATTTTGGGTGAGCTCGGATAAAAAGAAAACTCCGATTTATCTTATTTTTTCTCAAAATATCGAAAATTGTTATTATCTATCAAATATGTTATGCTCTATAGGATGCGCTGACCCTCAACGTAGATAGTACAATTCTGTATAAGATCTCCGATGAGATCGAAAATTCGAATTATTTTACACATTTACAAGTTTTGAGCATTTCTGAACTCGAGCGTAAACGTTTTTGTTGTTTGTAAGCATCTGTCAACACCAGAAGATTTTGGGAAATCTATTTAATAATAGCCGAACGCGTCTGTGTCTTGTCAGACACTCTCCAACCCCCCCCCCCTTCCCCCGTGACAAGTAGATTGAATATTTTCTCAGTTATAATACCTATAACGGACCAGAAACAAACGGAGCATGATTTTTACCCCCCCCCCCCCCTCTGGAGGATCTATAAGTCTAATATTGTACAATTGTAGTATTTAAGAACTTAACTGATCCAATTTTCAATTAAAACGTTTATTTTCGAAGCTGAGTACCATACAATGTTAATCCCAGCAAAAGTTATTATAAAAAGTAGTCAATGAAATAATGTCACAGTATGAAGATATGTACCGAATGTTGAGACTGGAGATTAAAGACATTTCGTGCCTGGTGCTCTGCCCTGAATGACAAATCTGTTCGGATTATAGAAAGTTGCAATCAGGGGTAGAAATTAGAAGCGGAAAGTCAGGCGTCAATCGTACCAGCAATTTCCCCCGGCTGCTAAAATGTTCTACTTGTGGGCAATTTCGCAAATATTTTTAGTTATGCGGCTCAGAAAATAAGTTATCTTTTATTAGCCGTCTCGCCTTTGGCCACTGCTTGGGCGTATGCAATCGATGGCTAGATTGTTAGAAGGAAGAATAAAGTGGTTGGCCAGTCGGCATTTCCGTTATACGTGCGGAAAATTAGATGTCAAAAATGCTAACTGGATTTGAAATCTCTTTCATCGAAAGGAAATTTATAGGTGCAAAATATAATTAACGACGTTAATTCCGAACCCTGGTTGCAACTTCGTTATTTTCACTCCCTCATATGTAGTATTGAAAAAGTATTGTTTTCCCGAAAGTTTACGGCTTCAAGATTTTGACGCCATTATAGTATATAGTATATATAGTATATATACAGACAACCTTCAGTTGGACATTCTGAACGCGTTTTGACTATTTTTGGAGCTATGTCAGTCTGCCTGTCTGCGGTCGAATTGTTGTATACACGATTTTGTATACACGATAAATATTAATGGATTTTTACGAACATTTATCCGGCTTTGTTAACAAAAAATCTAGAACAAGATACAATTCTTTGAAATTCGAACGAAAACATCGAAATTCCTTCGAGATTTTATATTTTTTTAAGCCGCCCTGGTGGTGAAGTGGATAGCGTCTCCTACTGCTGTCTAGTGGGCTTGGGTTCGAATCCCGAGAAAGGCATGGTTGTTTTCCTGAGGATGAAGTCAGTCTTCCGCCTTCTGGGTCTTCGTTAAATGTGAAGCTGCACCCTTCAGACCTTAGTCAGTGATGCTTGCTTGTATTAATAAACTTTGTACTCTTGTCTTGTGTCATTCTCTTTGTCCTTCTTCTGGCGTCACTGGACCTGTATTCGTGCTCTGCAGAAACAGGGGTCATAAGAACAAACAAACAAACAAATATTTTTTTAACAGTAGCATAGGACAGAATTTGACATAAATATACATGAAAAGGTTTATTTATGGCTCAATGATAACAGTTTCAATAATTGCAGTGGTAAATAGTCGCGATATAGATTTTGTGTTTGTGACGTTATTCTTTTCCGAATAAGCTTGTGAAGTACATGTTATAGCTCGATATGCTATTTTTCTTATTGTTCATATTCTGTTGTTTCTTTTTAATGAATTTTATATAGTCTTGTTTTATATAAATTTTGAATTTCGATTTCCAAATAACAAACTCAGGAAAAACTAGGCGAGCCATTATATTGTTGGATTGCATGGCAAAAATATGAGAAGTTGAAAAGCTGAAAATTTTGAAACTAGTAATTTCGAAAGTGGAGAACAATTTAATAAAAATATTATCTTATGCTTACCACAGCACTATTAACCATTATTTTGGGGGTGCTTTTTTCACAAGTAAATCAAAGGAAATCATATACCAGAACATCTACTGACACAGCCATCTCATACAGCTACCTGAGCAGACTGTGTGATTATCTTTCATTATCAACAATGCCCCCATAACTATGTGATTTGGTTGGCTGTGATAGTTCATTGTTCACACATTTGCCAATGCTTCTTAATTTATTATTATTATTATTATTCGGCTTATATACAGGTTTACAGTTTCAATCAAATTTCTTATATTACAATTACGTATTCGACTTGGCTTATATACTGATTGGATTACATTCAAAAATATACAGTAGTTACTTGGGATACAACAAATAGCTATTTGGCCAAATACTGAATTTATTATCTGAAAGAGTACCATAATCAGCAAATCATATTCAATCCTTTTGCATGTCCCATTAAAATATGTATTAATTACTTTTAAAATCCCAGCTTTAACAAATTTTAATTTGTTTTTAGCATATGTTTATACTGAACAAAAGTATTCAGTCTAAAAAATAGGGTCAAATACCTTATTAGAGAGTATTCAGTAGTAAAGCTTTTAAGAATATATTTTATTTCATAAAACATTTTTGTAATTAAAACTTAAATGTTTTTTCTTTAGTAAATTTAACTTTAAAAAAAAATTGTATAAATGTGTGCATCTTTACTGAGGATATTACAAGAAATAAATATTATTATAAATGTAATAACATGAATACAATAACATCAAGATGTAAAAAATAAATATATTTGATCTACACAATGAAAATAAAAATATAAACAGAAATTTTTTGATAATAAGCATGTAATAATTTCTATATATGTCTTACTCCAATTATATAAGAAAGAATTTAAATTTTTTTCTATTCTACCAAACGAAATGAAGTTATTTTCAAGCTGAAATACTTTGTTTTACAACTGCGTTATTTCTTTTAAGCTCTACATATGTCTTGAGAAAAATCCTTGATGTTTAAACAAACAATACTCAAACCTATCTGTAACATATGTAATTAATTGTTTAATAATCTCTAATAAGTATAATTGCTATATTTTTAAAGATATTTATGTCTCTCTTGTTTTCTTAGAAACATCGTGAAAGTAACATGAAAAGGATGATGGTGTAGCCATGGAACTGATAGAATTATCATATGGAGCCTAGGGTACAGCAAAATGCACTGACGGTGAATCCTGTGAGCTGTCAATAGCAATCAGAGGTCCTACTATATAGCAGTCTGTCTGCAAAACTTGCTGAGTTTCAACATGGAAGCAACACATTCTGGGAGTTCATTGTAGCTGGTGATGAAATCTGGTAACAAATCTGGTTACAAATCATGCAATGTCAGCATTTGACCTCTTCACGTCCAAAGAAATTCAATAGGCTATGGTGGCATATATTCAATATGGTGGCAGTTTGACCACCATGGTGTTGTGAAGAACATATATTGAACACCCATTTCTTGTGTAAAACAAACAGATTGCAAGCCTTTAAAACTGAGACTGAAGCAACCGTAGATCTCTCTCCAGAACTCTCTCCTTGCAATTTTCACTTCTTCAGTCTATTGAAAAAGACATGAAAAAGACATTGCTTCTGGTTGGATAATAACATGAAGCATGCTGCATTGGATTTTTGAATACAGCAAATTTCTACCACAATGGCATCTCTAACCTTGCTCGTCAAGGAAACAATTATCTTAAAACCTATGGAAATTACTTCTAAATATCTTTAACCTATATCAACTTACAGATTTCAAACAGAAACTCTTTGATCATGCTTTAAAAATAAAAAATATATGGTTTGTTACTCTTATTATATTTAAGAATACTCTTAAGTATATTTTTGAATAAAATTAATTTCTCTTTTTCAGGCATATTTTAGATGTTTTTCAATTTTAGTATAAGTTTTGTGATATTTTTAAATAAAGTATCTGTTTCAGAGGCTTGCATGGAGTTCGAGACCTTATTATTATTTTTACTTTAAACCTTAAGTCTTTGACATTGATTGCTATAATTTTCATATACACTGCATGTATACATAAGTGAAAAATTAGAGTCATTAATGCCTGAAGAATTACTTTAATAAAAAATTTAATTTTGTTTATTCCAAAAAACATTATTTGTTTTGCTGAAGCTGTTTCATGATGAAAATAGAATACATAGATTGTTTCTTAAATTAGGGTAGTCTTTTTAATATATCTATATCTCACAAACATTGTTCTTTAACTATTGAGAATAATATGTTCTTACAAAATATCACAAAAATATGAGCCTAACAATTTATGGTCCCCAAAATGGTAGCAGTATAGTTAAGGTATTTGAATCAAGAAAAGTTGGGAATATCTCATGATGTTGACTTCTCCAAAAGCTCAATTGAGCTAACACGCACAACAAAAATGGCATCATTCTAAAATACAATTTATATATGGGAAATAAATCCCCTAATTCAAAATTGGTTTTATGCAATTATCACCTTGTCATTTTGAATAAACTTTCCACAAGTACGCATTTTAATCAGGACAAATATTTATTTAAATTTTATTTCAGAGTATATTGTTTTTTCTCATTTTATATACAAAGTAAATATAACAAGAGATTTGATTTTATATTACTCTATTATAAACTGAAAAATTAAAGTAAATTAATTTGTGATAAAACTTGTTCCATTTAAATGGTGTATAAAGTGTATGTGCGATAACAGAATTCTTGGTTGAGTCTCGTTAGTGGACAAATAAAAATATACTGTATTGTTTAAAATAGACAATTAACAGTTATCAGAAATTTCAATTACATGTAACTAAAGAATATAAATATAATATGTAAAATACTCTTAAAGTTACTACTTTCATTTCCTTTTTAACAAGCTATTATAATGTCTTTATTTGTTAATTACTCAAAATTTTATGAAATACAACTGAAAGTTTTCTTACTTACAAAATTACAATGAAACTGGATTTTTTTTTATTTAGCCTTTTACTGTCAGGATTATGCAATGAATGTCTTGATCACATGGCTTATAGATCAAACATTGAAATAACTTTTCAATAGCATTGATAGCTAAAACATCTCATCTCAATCTATCTAATTCAGAAGTAGATTTTAAAATGGAACTAGAGAAAGAAAAAAGCATTTATATACGGTTGCAGTTTTTTTTTTGTGTGTGGGGGAGGGGGGGGGTCAAGTCTTTACATCTGTGCTTAAGATAGGTGTAGACAACAAAGAATAATGATTATTCAACTTCTAAAGTTTTCCATCTTACTTGAAGTGATTTTATTTAGGTAAATGCAATTTAATAAGATTGAAAGGTCCACACTCCTAAAGGTATAGACTTCTAAAATCTTAAATATATTAATTTTTCTTTATATAGAAAAGTCAATAGTGTTAACACTAGCATATTAATTAAATTGCATGTGGATAATGTTTTAATTTGAAACTTGGAACATATGCTCCTACAAGGTAAAGCTTGAAATCACCAGGAAGCAATTCAGCGAAACAGAAAAATGTGCAGAATTCAGTAACGAATACGTAATAGAATATGTAAATATTTTCCAACGAAAAAGCACAAAATGCATTTTGTAAATAACATTTAAAATGTAATTTTTAGTGGATTTTTCTTCTAGAATCTGAAATGCTATTTAACAGAGCATAAAAGTTATTCTTCTAAATGGTGTTTTTTGCTTAAAAATATTTGCTTATTCATTACGTTACTCAGTTAAGCATGCTATTCGTACATTAAGAGGATATTTTCCTATCAACTGCTGGTTTCAGTTTTTCCATGGTAGCATATGGAATATAGTACTAAATATCATTTAGTATTTAGGATATTTCTTGTTTTTTGCAAAGCATAAATGCTAAAAAGAGGAAAATTTGTGCTTTTTTAAAACATTGATAAAATAATTAGGGAAGTGTTTCTAAAATTTTTGTAAAATGAATGCAATGCTCAAAAATATTAGAAATACATCTAGTTACTCTATCGAATTTCTCAGCATCTATCCTTGCAAATAATAACAGCGAAAAATCCCCAAAACTGACATAGCCCGAGGTTTAATTACCACTCCCCCCATATGCTAGTATGGACAAACTGAAAAAGACTGGAGGAAATATATCCTTTTAATGTATTGTCTATTTTATGATTCATAATCGTTTCTTTTGCGTTATATTTCTGTGAGACCAGAAATAGATCTCACATTTGATGAGACACTTTTATTCAGAAATTTTTGGTCTTCTGACCTTTAGGTTCACGTAGAAATAAACTTTGGTGCCAGCCAGACTACAAGCTTTGTCTGCCGTTTTGGCCACCAAAAATTTCTGAATAAAAGTGTCTCATCAAATGTGAGATCTATTTCTGGTCTGACATATAGTAACTCCGCCTTTACTTCTTTTTGGCGCTTATTGGTTACTCCTTTACCCAATGGCACCATTGCACATTTCGTACGGCCCAGCTCGGCCCCTCTGGTATGGCACCCCTAAATTTATGGTCTTCTGACCTTTAGGTTCACATAGAAATAAACTTGGTGCCAGCCAGACTACAAGCTTTGTCTGCCGTTTTGGCCACCAAAAATTTCTGAATAAAAGTGTCTCATCAAATGTGAGATGTATTTCTGGTCTCACATTAAACAAAATTGTCTTCATGAGCAGATCTGAAGAATAAAACATCCTGTCCCTTTTTGTAAGTAAATTTACAAAAAATATGAAATTGAATCGATATATGCAAAATAAAAGCTTTAAAATTGTATGGGACTTGTACTACATATATACTCGAATATTAGAAGATATAATCTGTATTAGTAGATTATATATATAAATTGAAAATAGCAATAAACCCGTAATCTTTGAACCTGAAGGTAGTAATTGATTCCAGTATATACCAACATGAAAGTTTTAAAATGATATATGAAGATATATACCCGTACTAATTATAATGTCATAGATTAGAAGATATGTCCGTGTGTTAGTAGAAGATTACTCGTATTACTATATGAGTCTAAAAAATATTTGCCAAAATAAAACAGATGAAGTAATAAATTGAAAATATCAATAAACTATATAATATATATACAAGAAGGCCATAATTCATTCCAATATATGTCAAAATATATGCCAATATACCTGTACTACTTATATTCTCGTAGATTAGAAGATTTACCCCTGCATTTGTCGAAGATTAATCTTACAGAGTACAATATATGAGTTTCAACAATTTTTACCATAATAAAACAATGACATAATAACTTGAAAATAATAATGATGTTTAAACCTGAAGACCGTAATTGATATTATTCAGTCAAAAATGCAATGTCACTGAAATTTATTTTATACTAGCCGCCTTTGGCGACCAGCCTGTTCGCAACCCTTGAAAATGCTGATCGTGGCAAATTCCAACCGTGGCAAACTCGTTGGCGCGACCTACCAGAAAGGTGTAAGGTAACTGGTTGGACGGCCAGGATGTGCCACCCAATTTAGACCGGAACCCAGTGGGGGCGGCATCCACAGGGAACGTACCCTCCTTCCCCTACCACCAACCTCTCGGAAAAACATACGGACCCATATGTGTAACGTGATCGTACTCCGTGTCAGTGGCGGAAATCGAACCCGGACCTACCGCGTGCAATTCCCGCGCGCTAACCACTGGGCTACTTCGCCCTCCGCGACAATCTCCATAACTTTCTTTTTATTCACCCAATTTAGACCGTACCCTCCTTCCCCTACCATCAACCTCTCGGAAGGACTCACGAACCCACATGTTTAACGTGATCGTACTTTGCGTGAACGTGGCGTAAGTTTTGGCAGTGGCGGGAATCGAACCCGGGCCTACTGAGTGCAATTCCCGCGCGCTAACCACTGGGCTGCCGCGCCCTCCGCGACAATCTCCATAACTTTCTATATATTCACCCAATTTGGACGGGAACCCAGTGGGGGAGGCATCCACAGGGGCCGTACACTCCTTCCCCTACCACCAACCTCTCGGAAGGACTTACGGACCCACATATTTAACGTGATCGTATTCCACATAAACACGGCGGCAGTTTTGGCAGTGGCGGGAATCGAACCCGGCCCTACCGCTAACTTCCCGCGCGCTAATTTGCAATTTAAAATGACCATATGCTTAATTCCATCATCCTCATTCCATTGTTTCATTGTTCCATCATTTAAAATATCCAAAAGTTGAAATATACATTTAAAAAATCCATATCGTTCC
Source organism: Amaurobius ferox (assembly GCA_951213105.1). Classification (NCBI taxonomy): domain Eukaryota; kingdom Metazoa; phylum Arthropoda; class Arachnida; order Araneae; family Amaurobiidae; genus Amaurobius; species Amaurobius ferox. The sequence continues at coordinate 113,516,038 of OX578136.1, forward strand.
ATCATTTAAAATATAAATATAATAATTTATATGGAGTAAAGGAGCTCTATTCAGAACCGTGACGTCACCTCCACCTTGACGTCCCCACCCACCACCTTCCCTCCTTCTGCGGGGGAGAAACGCCGGTTAAGAAGCGGCACGCCGAGCGGACCGCCGAGAAATTGAAATTCGGAAACTTTTAAAATCCCGATCCTGTGGGCAATACGGAATATTTCCTGACCAGATTGGTCTTGTAAGAATGCCAGATGTTTGACCTTTCTAAAAATGTAAATTATTAGTCGAAATTATGAGTACTTTTTACTATGCGAGAATTTAAAAACCAAAAATACTTTTCTTGAGCAAAAAGTGACTTTTGTTTTAAAATCTTTAAAAAATATTAGAAATCGAAATTCAGATTTGAAATTGATATATTTTTACTCGCAATTGTCAGCTCTTTCCGATGGTGTGATTTGTTTTTTCCTACGATGCCCGGATCGTGGGAAAAAAAGGGCAAAAAACGGTCGAAATCGCATAAAACATTAAATAACAAGAAAAATAATTAAAATTTTAAAAATCGGTTTTCACGTGTCCCCTTCCCTCCCCCCCGGGTCTCCGATTGCCAAATTTCGTAGCTCTCCGACGCGCGGTTGTGAAACGTATAGTGTATAAGACACACAGACACACAGACATTGCCTTTTATTATTTACGAGCCGCCTTTGGCGACCAGCCTGTTCGCTACCCTTGAAAATTCTGACGGTGGCAAATTCTGATCGTTGCAAACTCGCTGGCGCGACCTACCAGAAAGGTGTAAGGTAACTGTTTGGACGGCCAGGAAGTGCCACCCAATTTAGACCGGAACTCAGTGGGGAAGGCATCCACAGGGACCGTACACTCCTTCCCCTACCACCAACCTCTCGGAAGGACTTACGGTCCCACATGTTTAACGTGATCGTACTCCACTGGGCTACTGCGCCTTCGCGACAATCTCCATAACTTTCTTTTTATTCACCCAATTTAGACCGGGACCCAGTGGGGGAGGCATCCACAGGGACCGTACCACCCTTCCCGTACCAACAACCTCTCAGAACGTCTTACGGACCCACGTGTTTAATGTGATCGTACACCGCCTGAACACGGAGGCAGTTTAGGCACTGGCGGGAATCGAACCCGGGCCTACCGAGTGCATTTCCCGTGCGCTAACTTCCCGCGCGCTAATTTAAATTTTATAATGACCATATGCTAAGCTCTAATTCCATCATCCTCATTCCATCGTTCCATCATTTAAAATATCCATAAATTAAAACGTTCCATCAATCATCAATATCGTTCCACAAATACATAAATATAATAATTTCAAATACATCACCACAATTCAATATACCATAATGCAATCATTTAAATTATTTAAAATATCCATTTAAAATATCCATAAATTAAAATATCCATTTAAAATATCATATAAATATAATCATTTCACCCGTTGTATACAACACATATCTTAATTCATTTAAAACCGGAAGGGCGGTGGTCTCCATGGAGACGGGGAGAAAATTCAACGCGTGAAAACGCGGTTCGCCGAGAAATTGGAAATCCTTAGGTCATTAAAATCGCGATCCTGTGAATATTTATAATTATTTCTTGACCAGAGTGGACTTGTAAGAATGCCAGATATTTGACCTTTCTAAAAATGTAAATTATTAGTCGAAATTCTGAGTACTTTTTACTATGCGAGAATTTAAAAACCAAAAATCGTTTTTTTGAGTCAAAAGTGACTTTTGCTTTAAAATCATAAAAAAATATTAGAATTTATCTCTGAGATTTGAAATTGATATATTTTTACTCGAAATTCTCTGCTCTTTCTGATGGTGTGATTTGTTTTTTTCTACAATGTCTGGATCGAGGAGAAAAAGGGGCAAAAAGGTCAAAAAACGGTCGAAATCGCATAAAACATTAAATAACAAAAAAAATAATTAAAATTTTAAAAATCGGTTTTCACGTGTCCCCTTCCCACCCTCCCGGGTCTCCGATTGCCAAATTTCGTAGCTCTCCGACGCGCGGTCGCTGAACGTATAGTGTATAAGACAGACAGACGCACAGACAGACATTGCCTTTTATTATATAGAAGATACATATCTTTATTAATCAAATCGGAGAAGATTTAATAAAATTCATTTGCCGCATAAACACATTGGATTTAAAAACGTTAACTAAGTAACATAATATCATTTGCTTGAAATAAATTGGTGGAAAAATATTGTCTGAATAATGCTATCTCTATGGAAGGTTTGGTGAGGTTTTCTTCAATTTAACGACATTTTAAGAAATTGCCATATTTATCGTCAAGTGGGACTGTAGAACTGAAAGTCCCATTTAGCGGCAAATTGACGAAACTTCTTCCCAATATTATTCCGTAACAAAACTCAATTAATTTCATTTATTTAATGCAATTTTATCAATTTTAAGATATGTTTATGGATTTACAAACATTTCTATCAATTTGGTTACATTTTAAACATTCGCTAAATGTATTACTAAATAGGATGGTTGGACTGGCAGACAAATACTACCGAAACATCATTTCAGTACTCTCTTTAAAAAAAGCAAAATTAATTTCATTGATTTAGCATCCGTTTTATCAATTTGGGGCATTTCCGTCAATTTGGCAACGTTTAAGAAAAGTTGCCAAGTTACCGATATCCTGCCAAATTCGTAGATCTGAAGAATAAAACATTCCGATCCCGTTTGTATATACTAAATGAAAACTAAAATTGTATTAGAAGATATACCCTTTCTACTCTTCTGTTTCAACAATTGATGAAATGAGTTTATTGGCTAAACACAATAAATGAGTTTATTGACTAAACACAGTATATAAGTTTGAAAACTCTTTGCCAAAATAAATGAAAGTGAGGTATGTAGATTGTAATTAATATAATTAAAAGAAAAATGAAACCATTCTTATACAATATATATTTTTATATCCATGTATTTATTATTCAAATAAAAATTAACAAACACATTTAATTTAATTGCGTTGCTGAGCAACATGATATAAGATAGAATAGTAAAAAATACATCATTCTTTGTGAATATTTTGGAAGCGAGACTCTTTTGCCTTTGTGTCACAGCAGTTCAGGAATGTTGCCTTCCTCAAAGGGTTAATGCATCTACAAAAGGTCGTTCGCACTATATGGAAAAGATTTTGTATTTATGTTTCTCGTTAATATTTTGAGATAAAGAATTGGCATTTTCAATATAATCGTCTGCTACTGTTTCATTTTGATTGGAATATGGAATAAAAGATTTATTTTGAAAATGGCTCCTGAAATTGATAGATGGCTCGAGTGGTTACGTAAATGCGCTTTCCGGCGAAAAATTTTCGTATCAACAAATTGTAAAGCGGTGTAAAAATCGAGGTTATTGCATTTCAAGGAAAGATATTTTTAATATATTGAATTTGAAAGGGGAAAAGTGTCTAGCTGAAAGTAAAAATGGAAAAATGGCCGTAAAATCGCATCCTAAGACTGTTCAAACGTGGGTAAATATCAATAAAGTGAAGTCTCTGATCATAAAAGAAAATCCACCGACTCAAAGATCCGTTGCATCGAAACTGGGAATGTCTTTTGGCACTGTAAGTAAAATTATTCATAAAGATTTGAAGTTAAAAAAGATGTTTAAATCTAAAGTTTATCTGCTTTTGCCAAAGCATATTGCGGAAAGAAAAACAAATTGTAGAAAATTATATGGAAAACATAGCAGCTGATAAATGGAAATTTGTGGTAATACTCGGTGAGGCATGGGTGTATTTAAGTGACTGTAATAAAAAAAGAGCAATTTTCAGTTTCTCAACTGACGGAAATGACGTAGCGAAATGGCTTCGTTAATGTACAGAAAAGTTCCCAAAGTGATTCATGATGATAGTTGTAGGATTTTGTTGCAACGGTAAATTAAAGCTCAAAAAAGTCTCAAGTAAAGCTGAAAGAAATTCACTCTACTATCAGCAGCATATTTTAGAACTAATTTTTGAAGAAGAAATTTTAGTCTTATATGGAAAGGACATCCATAAAGTTGAACTTCATATGGACAAACCTTTAGTCACATATCTAAGTCAACTGCCGCATATTTAGCAAAGAAAGAATCAGGAACGGGAATAAAATGTATCCCATTTAATGAAATACCTGTAAAATCACCTGACGCTTCTCCTATGGACTTTTGAGCTTTCGGTTTGTTAAAACGAGCCTTAGGGAAACGGCATCCAAGAGCACTGAACGGACTTTGTAAAACGATCCAAGAGGAGTGTTATAAAATTGACATGACGGTGCTAAGAAAAAGTTTACTTTCATGGGAAGTTCAAGCTAGAGTTATAGTCAAGAATCAAGGCTATCAGATAGAAGCAACTCGCCGCAAGAAATATGCCCTTTATGCATAAAAATTAATTATCAAAATCGTTTCCATAAAGTGCAAATGACCTTCTGAATATTGATCACTTTAGCCCCCAAGACAGTTAAAGTATAGAAACTATGACATTTAAAATCAAAATAAAGAAGAAAAGAAAAAGTGCCGAGTAGAAAGACAGCCCTTCCCCCCGATTATAAATTTCATTATGCTATTTTACTATACTTCCCTAAATATTTTGTGTAGCAGAAAATGTTTTAATAATTTAAATATATATTACTTTCCTTATATACATAATGTATAAGGAAAGTATTGTGACAGGGTCGAAAATTCGAATTCGAGTTTTCGACGGGAGAGCACGTTCCAAGCATCCCTGATCACGAATCAAACATTTTTGAAGTGATTTCTGTGTGTGTGTATGAAAGTATGTCTGAAAGTACGTGTGTGTGTGTCAGTGAGTTTGTGGAGTCGATAACTGACGAACGAATAGACCGATTCGAACTGGAAGCCTATTGTTTTTATATGTAATCGAATGTTCAGACCCCCCCCCCTAAATTTTTGAGTGAAATTTTGAAAAAATCGTCAAAAATTCAAAGCCGCTAATAAAGTTACGCAAATAGACATTTCTTATGTAATTTTTCATTAGCAAACGATTGATAAATGTTAGAACGCTAACATGAACCGTTCTCGAGATATTGCACATTTTTCAAAAAAATTATCAAAAAGTCATATAAAATTAAAAAAAGTATTTCCTATTGAGAAACATGTTCACTTTTCATATGTAATAGCATGCGATAAATTTGGTGACATCATTCTCGTGGATCTAGCTCGTTCAATTCATGAAAAAAGATACTTTGAGTAATACTTTTGTATTTGAACGCCAATAGTCATTTATCTGCTGTAAGAATAACTTATTTCTTCGTCCATAACGCTTGACGAGATTTTGGCGACGAATTTGGTGGAATGCCGCCAACTTGACGACTTTTTTAAATGTTGCTAAATTAACGAAAAACTTGCCAGATGGGCGAAAATGACGCTAAATCAATGACGACTCATTAGTGATGACGACATGGAAAATGACGACTCATTGACGAAAATTTAATATCTTGGAAGGAATATAAATAACTACTATAAAAATAATCGATTTTTTTTACTGTAAAAGTAGTAAATTCATTGCATTATATAAGGAAAGTCATGTGCTGCCCACATCAGATTTTTTTTTTTGTATCAGATTATTTATTTTTATTAGAATTTTTTTTTCAGGTAAACATGGATCTTCCGGTTGATGATGCAACACTTGGGAATGTGATTTTTAAAAAGCGTAAGAGGTATGGAGAGAAGTCCGAAACTGATAAACTGTCTGCTGCTATCAATTATGCACCAACAATATTTAACGACGATAATAAAGTTGAAAGCCGCGAGGAGGCTTTTGGCCTGTACGTTGGAGCAGAATTGCTTTGGGGGACAAATATGCGGAAGATATCCTCAGGAGGGATATTTCCAATTCGATTTTTGATGCAGAATATAAATGTTAATATAAATAAATTATTCAAGTGGTCATGAATTGTTATTGTATTTTTCAACTATGGAGATCTTTAAAAAGTTTAATCTGACGAATTGCAGTTAGTACTTTCACTTGTGTTAACCAATAATTTTTTAAGTTTAATCATATTTTTATTGTGATCCATCTTAACACATCAAGTTCTGTTTACATGCGGATAGAGTTGAATAAAACATTACTAACCAAGTATAGATGTTATTGCTTGTTTAGCAGTGATGAAACCAATAAATTTTAAAAGAGTGGGAGTCATCGAATTAAGCCATTTTCAAAAGATAGAAAAGTTGGGTGAAAAAAGTAATGATAGAATCATCGACTTACACCCATCTTATCACCATTAAGTAAAGCTACATTTGTACGTTAAAGCTGCTGTATTAGGTTAAGATCAAGAAAATATAACTTGTAAACTTGATTTCTTGTACAATTGATGAATAAATTGCATAGCAAATTATTAACAAATTTTGGCATACCAAATATTTCATAAGTGAAATATTTGGTATGCCAAATAAACTTCCATACTAAAACGCATACATGTGTTTTAGTGTGGAAGTTCATTTAAAAGACATTGATATGTGTGATGATGGTGATATTTTCAGCACAGATAATTATAGCATAAATGTTGTCAAACTGCCATCTCTTCAGTTTTCAGGTTTCTCTGGACTAAATACAAATAGTTCACAACCTCTTTTGAAAAAAATTAAATTTTTTAATCTATTACAGTATTGATATTATACTACAAGTAATAGTCAACAAAACATACAAGTTTCCAAGACTCATGTCTGAAAATCAAGGTGAAGTCAGGTCCCTCAAATGCAATAACATAATAAGTTAATGCAATAGAGCATGGGCATGAGTGTAAATAAACAGCCTGCATTGTAGAATGCGCAGAAATATAAGGGAATTATTTTGATCATAGCGAGTAACTGGCAATGATATCAAATAAAAATTGAAACTAGGCCCATAAAATTTGTCTTTATTCAGAGACTCATTAAATTTGCTTTATTCTGAAAATAAGTTATTTAGAATACTTGAGTAATAATATAAGCTTAAAGATTTCATTTGCTAAAGTACACTTTAAGTAAATGTACACTACTACTAATTTTTGGCCAAGTCACTAGCTAGCGATCTTTAGATACATCCTACTTAAATTAGAGGTTAAATGATTGTACATTTCTATAGTAGCCGTTTTTAATGCAGAAATATTAAAAATTACCATACTGCTAAGCATGCAATGTCATGATGTTGTTGTTGAGACCCAGACCGTCCGACCTACCAGAAAGGTGTAAGGTAACTGTATGGACGGCCGGGAAGTGCCACCCAATTTAGACCGGAACCCAGTGGGGGAGGCATCCATAGGGACCGTACCCTTCTTCCCCTACCACCAACCTCTCGGAAGGACTTACGGACCCACATGTTTAACGTGATCGTACTCCGCATGAACACGGCGGCATTTTGTGGTAGCGTGCAAATCTAGCGCGCAAACCACGGGGATACCGCATCCAAGATGGCCAACAGCACGCGATGTTCCGAGGTGGTCACCCACCAAGTACTAACCGCGCCCGATGCTGCTTGACTTCGGTGATCTAACGAGAACCGGTGTTTTCAGCACGGTACGGCCGTTGGCTTATGCAATGTCATGTGTCCATGCTCCATAAATCATTGCCAAAGCCATTTTATATTGAACTATTATTTAAGAAAGCAAAAATTGTTAATATTTCACAAGCATATCAAAATTCCTAATACTTTTATTGAAGCATATATATTTAAAATTACAAGAACTTTAATATTCTATTTCAACAATATCAATAGGCCATTTCGTTTTAAAAAGGAATAGTTCCAATGCCCTTAAAGGAATTAGAAAACTTTTTTCTAATGTCTTTGTCTGGTAAGTCCCACGGTTGGTGTCCCTTGATAGTGGCCTTAAATTATCCATACTGTTTCGCTCAATTAATTGCACAGTTCTGTTTCAGATGAAGCCCTGGAGCGCAAAAAATTGTGCAGAATGCATGTGGTCAGAACATATGACCTGGCTTTAACAGGACTGGCTAATATGTCTGATTTATAAATTCGGAAAGGATTATACAGAATGCCAAATGCATTTTCCACAACTCTTCTTGTTATTGACAAGAGGTAATTGAAAATGATTTGATGTTGATTCAAATCACGTCAATAACATGGCTTCATGATGATAGGTTGAGTGGAAAAGCATCATCAGCTATTAATACATGAGGCACTTTGGTGTGGGTACCTGGTGAAAATTCAGCCTCAGGAATACTCAAAGTATTTTCATCCAAAGCTTTTTATAAGGTGCTGTGAGACCACACACAACTGTCACTGCATCTGCCATTCTTACCAACATCAACATAAATAAACTTATATTCAGCATCAACCAATGCTAAAAGGATTATGCTAAAGTTACTCTTGTAATTAAAATACTGCGTTTCATAACCAACTGGAAGAGATATTTTGACATGTTTCCCATCTAATGCGTAGTACGCACATGAAATCCCCAGCCAACTCATCATACAAAACCCTACATACTGTAGACAGAATCCCAGATATTGTGCATTGAGCAATGCGGAACTGATAGAACAGGGAGCTTTACCTTTCACCTAAAAAGAAAAATAAATCTTTAACAAGAATTGTTTTATTGAGACTATCTGTATTCTTAAACAATTATGATTCTGTCATTTTAGCTGCTGTAATAAAAACTCTTTTTAAATTCACAGGAATAACTATATTAATTATTTTCACAAGTGTTGCTAACAAAAAAAATCAATTAAACATTCATTAAATATATTATATCAACATAAAATGCTGCACATATATGCTTGAAGTTTAAGTGCATACATTGTGATCTAATATATTTATTGCTTGTATATAAAGTTTAAGTCGCAAGGTAGAAAAAATGTGCTATATAAGTTAAAATTAAGCTTTGTCACTTACCAAGAGATTGTAAAGTTATTTTACAGCTTAAATAATTCAGCCAATTAAAAGCTTTTTGATATATTAAGCGATTTTAGGTGTGGGCCTTCTGAGCAGTGATGTAACATTAACACTTCAACACACAGATCTTCGAATGTCAGGGCATCGGGTTCAAATGAAGTTCCATGATGAAATCTTACATAAGGGTCATTACATCACACCATCTGGGCCGAACATATTTATTTATCTTGTAGTATAGTAAACAAATGGAATTTATAATTTTTCTACATTAAAAATTCCCTCTGAATAGCAAACTGAAATAGGAGGTGCTGTTCTTTTTAAAATAAAAACAAGAAAGATCAATCATGCTTAAAGCATTGATCATGAAACACTTTCCAACTTCAATGCAATTTTATTTAAAAAAGTCGAAAATGCAATACATTCCTCGGTAATATTTTAAAACTTATCACAATACTACATTAATTTATTATATTTGAAAACTTAAATCTTCATTGAAAAAAAAATGAAATTCATTCAAATGACGGCATTGAAATATAAATTACCTGGTTTAAATATCTCTAAAATGCGATACATTCCACGGTAATATTTTTAAAACTATCATAATACTACGATAATTTATTATATTTGAAAACTTCATCGAAAACAACTGAAATTCATTCAAATGACGTCATAGAAAAAATAACACGCCTGGATTTCTCTATAAAAACAGCATTTCATTCATAACTTTCTGCCATTCATTTCATTCATCACAATACTATAATAATTTATTTAATTTAAAAATTAAGACCATGGAGCTACAAGTAATTAAACTCTATGCTTAAAACTTCATCGAAAAAAATCGCCCTTCTCTTTATAAAATCAATTAATATTTATTTCATATCAGGCATGCAGACTCCATGGATTAAATTATTTTGTGTTAAAGAAATACAGCAATTCTAATACAACTCATTCTACATATTTTGCTGTTTACATTTTACATAAGTGAAAAATAGGCTGCGTTGTAGAAATAATCAAATTTGGATAATCATTTAAACTCAAATATATTGCATTTGCGTTGTTTCAGTATGTAGATGCACATAATTTAAGCAAAAATAAAGTAGTTTTAGGACGGATACAACACTCAATATGAATTAAAAAGAACGTAAAAAATCACGATTTTGAAACAAGATGGATGCCATATATCTTTTTAAAGTGGGTCAAGTGATATTTTCATATCATAGACACGTAATCGTTTCATATAAGAGGTGTAATTATTACTTTAATTTTTATTTAAAAAACTACTGAATATATTTCGCTGAATTTTTTTTATATATTTTATGGAACAATTTGAATATTACCTAAAATTTTCGAAGCAATTTGTTAATTTTAAATCCGCTTAAAAAATGTTTGGAAAATTAGGTTCCATAGGGCTCAATGTATTTCATTTTTGTAACCCGGGTTCAATCCAAAGCTAATTGGGTGATATTATTCATTTATATTCCCATAAGTCCTACAGACTGTCTGAACAACATACTAAAATTTCATTTTGATTAAGTCATTTTTACGGCAGTTATCGTGCTAGCGGACAGACAGACAGAATGAACAGAGTCATAAACACTTTTCAACTTTGTGGTAATGTGTTAAAATGTTCAGCGAAAAAATGCTCAATTTTTAAAAAGGCAGTATTTCTACAAAAACGTTTTTGCTTTAATTTTTATTGAAAAATAAATAAAATAAAAAAAAAATCTTTGGCAATCAAATTCTTAAATTCGTGATAACTAATTACCATTTTACATTTTTATTCTCCTTATATACATACTGTGTAAGGAAAATATTGTGACGGGGTCTAAAATTCGAATTCGAGTTTTCGACGCGAAAGCATGTTTCAAGCATCCCTGATCACGAATCAAATATTTCTGAAGTGATGTCTGTGTGTATGTGTGTGTGTTTGTCAGTGAGTCTGTGGAGACGATATCTCACGAACGATTCGAATAAAATTTGGTACAAAAATCACAATCCGCGAACACTGGAAGCCTATTGTTACTTTCCTTATATACATAATGTATAAGGAAAGTATTGTGACGAAAATTCGAATTCGAGTTTTCGACGGGAGAGCACGTTTCAAGCATCCCTGATCACGAATCAAACATTTTTGAAATGATGTCTGTGTGTGTGTGTGTGTGTGTGAAAGTATGTGTGTGTGTGTGTGTGTGTCAATGAGTCTGTGGAGATGATAACTGACGAACGAATGGACCGTTTCGAACCAAATTTGGTACAAAAATCACAATCCGTAAACACTGGAAGCCTATTGTTTTTATACGCAATCGAATATTCAGAACCCCCCTAAACTTTCGAATAAAATTTTGAAAAAATCGTCAAAAAATCAAAACCACTGACAAAGTTAGGCAAATAGACATTTCTCATGTAATTTTTCATTTGAAAACGATTGGCATAAATTTTAGAACGCTAACATAAACCGTTCTCGAGATATTGCGCATTTTTCAAAAAAATTATTAAAAAGTCATATAAAATAAAAAAAAACATATTTTCTATTGAGAAACATGTTCACTTTTCATATGTAATACCATACAATAAATTGCGTGACATCATTCTCGTGCATCTAGCTCGCTCCATTCATGGAAAAATATACTTTGAGTAATACTTTTGTATTTGAACGCCAATAGTCTTTTGTCTGCTGTAAGAATAACTTATTTCTTCATCCATAACGCTTGGCGAGATTTTGGCGACGAATTTGGCGGACTGTCGCCAACTTGGCGACTTTTGAAATGTTGCCAAATTAACGAAAATCTCGCCAAATGGATTACAATGACACTAAATCAATGAAAATGATGACTAATTGTCGAAAATTCAATATCTTGGAAAGAATATTAGTATCTACTATAAGAAAAACCTATTTTTTTACAGTAAATGTAGTAAATTCATTACATTATATAAGGAAAGTCATGTGTTGCCCACATCAGATTTTTTATAAACGCAATCGAAAGTTCAGAACTCCCCTAAATTCTCGAGTGAAATTTTGAAAAAATCGTCAAAAAATCAAAACCTTTAATAAAGTCACGCAAATAGACATTTCTTATGTAATTTTTCCTTAGAAGACGATTGACATAAACTTTAAAACGCTAGTATGAACTGTTCTCGAGATATTGCATATTTTTCAAATACATTTATAAAAAAATCCCACGAATTAAAAAAATATAGTAACTGTTGAGAAACCTGTTCACTTTTCATATGTAATATCATGCGATAAATTTGGTGACATCATTTTCGTGGTTCTAGCTCGTTCCATTCATAAGAAAAGGTACTTTGAGTAATACATTTGTATTTGAACGCCAATAGTCAATTATATGCTTTAAGAATAACTCATTTTTCCGTCCATAACGCTTGGCGACATTTTGGCGACTTTATTAAACGTTGCCAAATTAATGAAAATCTCGTCAAATGGCTAAAAATGACGCTAAATTGATGAAAATGACGACTAATTAACGAAAATTCGATATTTTGGAAAGAATATAAGTATCTACTATAAGAATAACCTATTTCTTGCTGTAAAGGTAGTAAATTCATTGCATTATATAAGGAAAGTCATGTGCTGCCTACATCAGATTTTTTAATCTATATTATGCAATTTTATTGCGTACTTAACACTTTTAGAGATTAATATTTTAATGCAAATTAATTATTTCCATAAACATATTTTAAATGCTCTCAAATAGCGAATTATATCTTTGTATTAAGTATTAATTAATAGATTTAAAAATTATTATTTTATTTTTAAACGTTGTTCTAAAATTTGAATAAATGAACTGGCTAAATTGCTTTCAGAAACATAAATTAAGATACAAATTTGTTTTAATTTAAATGTGCTAAATATTCGCATAAATGAAAATGAAACTAAATGTTGTATAAACGTAAATTGAGCTAAACATCTGTATAAATATAAATTGAGCTAAATATTTGTAAAAATGTAAATTGGGCTAAATATTAATATAAAAGTAAACTGAGTTATATATTTGCATAAATATATACTAAGCTAAATATTTAAATAACCTTACATGTTTGTAAAAATTTCTTTATTTGTATTTACATTTGGATATTTTAACAAAACCGCATTATTTAATTATAAAAATAATTCAATAGTATTTGTGTTTAATGTTCTCTAATGTCGCTAATGTTCAGAATAAAAACATTCACATTAATAACAGTAAAACAATTCGGAAACAGCTTCAAATAAGTTCGGATTTTAAAACTTTACCTAAGTAGATATCATTGACTCGTTTAGCGAAGTGCACGGTTTCCAGCAACTTTGACGACGTCATCGTTCCGCGTTTCCTCCAGCCAATACCGTGAGACTAGCAGATGGACCAACCTGTAATATCTATAAACCTTGGATATAGGTTACTCTTATAGTCGATAAATGACTATTATCGTCTAAATACGAAACTATTACCCAAAGTATCTCTTCTCGTAAATGGAACGCGTTAGATCATATATGGCCAACGCCCGGCCCGCGGGCCGGATGTGGACCGCCCCGGCTTTTGATCCGGCCCGCAGAACATTTTAAAATCGCGCTCGAAAAAAAGTAAATATTCTTGGTTCTCGCCAACAAGAGAGTGAGAGGAGGGGGAGCCTGAACTACGTGGGTGTTTCTATTGTCCGATTTCACCATCCTTCAAATCGTTTTGAAAATTGTCGAAAATAGGATAGTGAACTTTTAGTTTTGATTTGTAGTTACGAGTCACCAGATAGCGCAACTGTAGCACCTCTGCATCTCCGCCTCCGATATTCGTGGAATGTCCGATCGCGAGCCCCGTCACATGTCCTACTCTTCTTAGGTTGGTGGTACACTCAACACGTTACGTTGCGTGGAGATAGTTTTTGCTTTGTTTTTAAGTTCTCTTAGTTCGGAAAGTGTATGAAAATATGTCTGTTGTAAAAAAGCGAAAAGTAGACACGGAATGTAGTCAATTTCCAGAAAGATGGACTTATGAATACTTTTTTATCATGCACAATGGTTAGCCTATCTGCCTGTTGTGTAATGAATCCATATCTGTAAAAGAATACAATATGAAGCGGCATTATTCCAGTAAATATATTACTCAGCATACACTCACGGGTCAGTTGCGAAAAGATAAAATTCAAAAGCTAATCAACAATTTGGACAAACAGCAACAATTGTTAAATAAACAAAGGACACAACTGGACAATGTTGTGAAAGTTGACTTCATAGTCTGTTCAAAAATAGCGAAGTCATCGAAACCATTCGCTGAAGGAGAATTTGTCAAAGAGTGCCTGTTAGAAATTTCAAATGTTTTATGTCCCGAAAAGAAAAAATAATTTGAGAAAATAAGCTTATCATGACGTACTGTTGTTCGACGTATAGCGATGATTTGATGACGTATGACGATGGCTGGTGATATCAAGAAAAATTGGCTGATCGTATAACTGATTTTAAAGCATTTTCGATTGCTTTGGACGAGAGCACCGACTTGTCTGATACAGAGCAACTAGCTATTTTTATACGAGGCGTTGACAAAGAATTTACTGTAACTGAGGAATTGCTGGCTTTATAGCCTCTAAAAGGGACCACTACTGGAGAAGATATTTTTCGTGAGGTTAAAAGTGCTATCGAACAGTATGGTTTGCAGTGATGCAAATTAATTGGGGTTTGCGCAGATGGTGCACCTTCTATGGTCGGTTTACGAAAGGTTTCATCGAAATTTTGAAAGAAAAAGCAATTGACTTGAATGTGCAAAAAGACGATTTAATGATCCTACATTACATTATCCACCAACAAAACTTGTGTTATAAGTCCATTCAATTGCAGAACGTTATGGATGTGGTAGTAAAGACCCGCGCGCTTAACCATCGACAGTTCAATGCATTTTTGGATGACCTCTCTTCAGAACATGGTGATGTACCATATTATTGCGAAGTAAGGTGGTTAAGCAAAGCCAAAATGCTAAAAAGATTTTACGATCTTACACAGGAACTAGCCGATTTTATGGAAATCAAAGAAAAACCATTGCCTGAAGTCAGTGATCAGAAATGGTTATGTGATTTAGCATTTCTAGTTGACATCACGGGTCACTTAAACGAGCTGAATTCGAGGCTTCAAAAACAAGGTCAGTTGGTAAACGAATTGTACAGCCATCTGAAATCGTCCCAGAACAAAATTCGCTTGTAGGTAACACAAATGCGATCTGGAAGCTGTTATCATTTTTCAACACTATCCAGTCACGAAAATATTGATTACACTCAATATGCTGAAAAACTAAAATCACTGTCGGAGCAATTTTTGAATAGATTTTCCGACTTCGAAAACATGGATAGCTGCTTTAACCTTTTTGCTACTCTGATGAAAAGTGACGTAGAGAAGGTTCCGACACACCTGCAAATGGAGTTGATCGAGCTTCAGGAAGACACGCATTTGAAGTCAAAATTTGAAGACGTGGAGTTAAGTGATTTCTACAGAACATACCTTGTTGAAGACAAGTGCCCACAGCTGAGAGCATTTGCAAGAAAAATGATTTGCGCATTTGGAGGCACTTATAAATGTGAGCAGTTCTTTTTCGTGATGAAAACTAATAAATCGAAGTATCGAACCAGACTTACAGATGAAAATTTGGAAAACACTCTGCGCTTGTGTATTAGTGGGATTGATGCCAACATTGTTTATCTTGTTTCTCAAGTTCAAGCTCAAGCTTCTCATTAATTTCTGCTTTAATAATGTCGAATTGGTTAAGTATTTACTTACAATCAAGGAAATATTTAATCAATTCGATATTATTCTGATTCATTTAACTTTAGCATTATGCTTTATAAATATAAAATAAAATAAACCGTATCATTATTATTTTTTCACAACTACCTATTATCTACGTCCCGCGACTTCATAAATATCCTAAACTTCAGCCCCCAACTTTCCAAAGGTTGCCCATACCTGCGTTAGATCCACGAGAATGATGCCAACAAATTTATCGAATTATATTACATATGAAAAGTGAACATATTTTTCAATAGTTAGTATTTTTTTTGTGTGTGAATTTTTTGATAAATCTATTAGAAAAATGTGCAATATCTCATGAACGGTTTACGCTAGCGTTCTAAAGTTTATGTCAATCGTTTTCTAATGAAAAATTACGTAAAAAATTATGATTTGCGTAACTTTAGGAAGCTTCTGAACATTCAAGTGCGTTTAAAAGCAATGGGCTTCCAGTATTCACGAATTTCAATTTTTGTATCAAATTTCATTCGAATCGCTCTATTCGTTCGTGAGACATCGTTATCACAGACACAAACATTACCTCAAAAACGGTTGATTCGTGATCAGGGATGCTTGAAACGTGCTCTCCGGTCGAAAACTCGAATTCTAATTTTCGACCCAGTCGCAGTATTTTCCTTATACATTATACTATGTATAAAGGAAAGTAAAATATCTGATATTTCATTAACCATCTTATCTTAGCCATGAAAAGTAAACTCCAATGTAGAATTGCTCAACTAGCTGCTCTAACAGGGAAACCGTTTAGATAACAATCCAGTGGGTAACACGTCTAATTAAACTTGAATAAAACACAAGGACACAACACAAATTATAATATGAAGGTCATTTATTGAACATCTTAAAATACGTACAAAGCAGTTATAAATGTCAGAGTGCTTTCAAGCATAAACGCCCTTCATCAGTGGCAACATAAGATGTAAAACATTCAATCGTTCATATATAGTGACTAGAAACACTGCAAAATTTGCATAAATAAAAAGGTAATGTACAAGGCAATTAATTCATAATAAATCTCTAAAATCCAAATAAACAAACATGCACCGATTATTTAAATCAGGCTAATTATAAGCAAAATACAAAGATTTTAAAAAAGAAGTCAAAGGTAACTGTGAAGTAAGTGGCTTGAATTGCATGGAGTCGAAAATGAGTCGCTAGGCAAAAGTTAAAGTCTGAATGGGATCAAAATTACAAATCGAGGCACTGTAAATATGAACGAAAAGGGATTTGTAAAGAATATTACGAGGGACGACTTATCGAAGTCTACAAGCAGGCCCGGTGAATCAAGATGGCCCTGGTCCGACTTAGCTTAACTTCGGCCCGAGGCAGGCATTCCTCCGAGCCCCACTCCCCTCTCAATATATATGAAATGAATAACAGAATTTTACAAAAACATAATTGAACAAGAAAGATCAATCATGCATAAAGCATTAATTATGAAACTCTTTCTAACTTCAATGCAATTTTATATAAACATCTCTAAAATGCGGTACATTCCTCGATAATATTTTAAAAATTATCACATTACTACATTAATATATTATATTTGAAAACTTAAAACTTCATCGAAAAAAAATGAACTTCATTCAAATGACGGCATTGAAATATACATTGCCTGGTTTAAACATCTCTAAAATGCGAAACATTCCCCGGTAATATTTTTAAAATTATCATGATGCTACAATAATTTATTATATTTGAAGCTTCATCGAAAACAAATGAACTTTATTCAAATGACGTCATCGAAAGATAAATCACCTCTATATAAAAGCAGCATTTCATTTATAATTCTTTTAAATTCTTTTCATTTATCGCAATACTATAATACTTTATTTTATTTAAGAACTTAAAACCATGGAGGTACAAGTACTTTAACTCTATGCTTAAAACTTCATCGAAAAAATAGTCTTCTTTGTGTAAAATCAATGAATGCTTCATTCGTATCAGTTATATTATAGACTCCATGAGCTAAATAATTTTGCGTTAAAGAAATGCAGCAATTCTTATACAACTCATTCCACATATTTTGGTGTTTACATTTTCCATTAGGCTTCGTTGTAGAAATAATCAAAGTTTGATGATCATTTAAACTCAAATATAATGTAATTGCGTTGTTTCGGCATGTAGATGCACAGAATTTAAGCAAAAATAAAGCGGTTTTAGGGCGGATACAACACTAAATATGAATTAAAAAGAACTTGTAACGTGATCTCTCAATATAAAGGGTGTAATTATTTTTATTTAAAAAACTACTGAATATATTTTGCTGAATTTTTTTATGTGCTTTATGGGATAGTTTAAATCCTTCATAAAACTTTCGAAGGAATTTGTGAATTTTAATTTGTGATTATTAAGGTCCCATAGGGTTCACTGTATTTCATTTTTTCAACCTGAGTTCAATCCAAAACTAATTGGATGATATTATTCATTTATATTCCCATAGGTCCCACAGACAGTCTGAACAACATACAAAAATTTCATTTCGATGAAGTCATTTTTACGGCAGTTATCGGGCTAACGGACAGACAAACAGACAGAAAGAACAAAGTCGGAAACACTTTACAACTATATTGTAGAGTGTTGAAAATGTATACATAATGTAGTCCTTGTATATTTTAATGGGATTTAAATTATTGCATACATTCTTATCATAGCAATGATGCAAACGTTCTAAATTAGTGCGGTTAATCTATCTACAAAATTAATTTATTCGCTTGGTAAACCTATTACGATGAAATCCGTTTTATCAAAAAGCATCCGTCAATATTTCAATGTTGCAATTGCTTAATTTAGGGCTCCTCTAATGCGGGGGACCCTGGCAATACCATGCACACATTTGTGCTAGCCAGGCCCTGACTAATTTGAGAATTCTATGTTAATTAATAGGGAAAAAATCGGCTATGATATCGAAATGAATTATTGTTCATATTTAATTCCCCTGCAATGCATAATATATGTAACGGGAAAGTAGTATTATTAAGGGTCAGAAATTCGATACTTGAATTTTAATGGATCTGAATATCTTGAACATTTCTGAATACGAATCAACCGTGTTTCCGACAATGTCTGTGGGTGCGATAACTCTCAAACAAGTTACGCAAATCAAATGAAATTTTCTATGATTACTTCAATCGATGAACGCAACAGGTCTATTTTTGTTTTTGCGAAGGACGGATTAACAAAAAGCTTTCAAATTTTCCATTTATTTTCAAAAATAAAATAAAACATTATAAAAACATAAGTACGTAAAAAGTGTTACGGAAATAGCTATTTAAAACATTCGTGCGAGTTGGATCTTGGGTAAAGACTGCCAACCTATGGCTCCGGCGTATGTAGTTCATTCCTTTTCTTATACAGGTCTGGAGCTTGGTCAAAACTATACTATCAGTCAATTAAACGATGAGATAAGTTAAATGTTAAATCGTAATTGGTATACAGAGCGTGTTTTTGAGGCTGTCCAGTATGGCAAATTCTAATCGAGGTGTACAGAAATCGAAAAAAATCAAAGTTATACGTATTCCAATTCTCAGTTATTTATAACAGAGTCCAGAGTCTTACAAAGGTAGCATATATATTACTTTCCTTATATAAATAATGTATATGAAAAATATTGTGACGGGGTCGAAAATTCGAATTCGAATTTTCGACGGGTGAGCACATTCCAAGCATCCATGATCACGAATCAAACATTTTTGAAGTAATGTCTGTGTGTGTGTGTGTGTCAGCGAGTCTGCGGAGACGATAACTGACGAACGAATAGATCGATTCGAACGAAATTTGGTACAAAAGTCACAATCCGTAAACACTGGAAGTAAGTTGTTTTTATGGCAATCGAATGTACAGAACTTCCCTAAATTTTCGAGTGAAATTTTGAAAAAATCGTCAAAAAATCAAAACCGCTAATAAAGTTACGCAAATAGACATTTTTTATGGAATTTTTCATTAGAAAACGGTTGACAAATTTTAGAACGCTAAAATGAACCGTTCTCGAGATATTGCACATTTTTCAAAAAAATTAGTAAAAAGTTATAAAATAAAAAAATATTTCCTACTGAGAAACATGTTCACTTTTCATATGTAATATCATGCAATAAATTTGGTGACATTCTCGTGGATCTAGTTCGTTCCATTCATGAAAAAAAATACTTTGAGTAATACTTTTGTATTTGAACGCCAATAGTTATTTACATGCTGTAAGAATAACTTATTTCTCCGTCCATAATGCTTGGCGAGATTTTGGTGGAATGTCGCCAACTTGGCGACTTTTTAAATGCTGCTAAATTAACGAAAAACTTGCCAAATGGATAAAAATGACGCTAACTCAATGAAAATGGAGACTCATTGACGAAAATTCAATATATTGGAAAGAATATAAATATCTACTATAAAAATAATCTATTTTTTGTTTACGGTAAAAGTAGTAAATTATCATTGCATTATATAAGGAAAGTCATGTGCTGCCTACATCAGATTTTGTTTCGGAAGTTTTCATCCTCGTCCTGGTTTTATAAATTGGGCTTTTGTGAACAACTCTGTAAGAGATTTGAATCCTTTGTTGGACGTTTATTTTCCTCTTTTGCGTTTTGCCGTTCATTCATTATGTCCCTCATCTTGTTTCTTCCTCCTATCCGAGGTATATTTTACCTCCCTTTTCTTCCCTTGGCAACATCAAGGTTGCGTTTGTTTCTTGTGCCCTGACAAAGAAGTCTTGCTATCGACACCAGTCGAAAATATTTTTCAAATTACATTCTGCTTTTAACGTCGTTATTTCAATTTTATAAGTTCTTGAACTTTACAAAATGTACCATTCATAAAATTGAATTAGAAACTATCGTCAAGTTAATCAAACTTTATGAGTGATAAGCATTAAAAGAGGACATATTAAATTATTCCCCAATGACCTTATCAAATTTACCTTATTGATCCCCAAAGCCGTTTCTTGGTCCAATGAAAGCATTGCAGCAAGAAATGTTTTTGGTTCAATGAGGCTACTTAGAAGTATTGGAATGAGTTGGATGACAAAACTTGAACTTTGTTTATGTATCTCTATCACTAGTAGATAAATTTGTCAAGTTTATTACGAATTACATTCAATAATTTTTCCTCACTGTACTTTTCACTCCTTTTTTTACAAGTTTGTTTCTGATGAGATATCAGTCCCTCTCGTAATTTTTTTTTCTTATTTAATCAACAGATTCGGTTCATGTCAAGTTTGGAGATTATTACCCTTAAAACTGTCTACAAAAAGCTAGTAACAGTAAGCAATATCTTGCATAGACGGAGTTGGGGGGTGGGGAGTCGGGGAAGCTAAGCACCTGCAGTGAGTTTTCTCATTTATATTGGTTATTTGTATTGTTTATTTATATTAGTTCATTTATATTGGTATTATACATTGAAACTGAAATTAAAAGAAATAAATAGGTTTTAGCACCACCAAGCAAAAATTTCTAGCTATGTCTTGTCTATGAATTCTTAACTCCTGACCATGAAGAGAATACAAGAAAATAGAAGAAAAAGTCAATTAAATTTCACAATTTTATTCAATGATTATGAATTTACAGTTATGGCATATGAAATTTGAAATGAAATATATGGCAATTAAATAATTATATATACTTGATTAAAAATTTAAATACATACTTTATACTAGTGGTGTCGCCAAGAGGAGTATTTGGGTGGTCATAAACCCAACCAGGAATCCATTGAAGTTCGGAAAAATGGGAACAAAATATTTGGATAACAAAACACCACCGAAAATTTTTCTGGCGACGCTACTGGTTTGGTTTAAATAATTCATGCATTCTAAATTCATGCATTTGTTAATACAGTATAAAAGGAATATATACATACATTTATAAAATGGCAATAATAAATGGGAAATACTGAATATCATAAATTCAATTTATTGTATATCAAATAAACCCTTAAAAAACTACTGCAATAATAGTGCAATAAATGAAAACTTCGCAAATATATAATAGTATAAGACAAAAATAACTAGATGATCATTTTATTTTTGTATTTATGGTGTACTTACGAAGTTTTTATTTATTGTTCTAAAATTTATCCAAATTTGGGGAATATTTAAAAATCCTTGTCTCAAAGAATTATAAGTAAATGCCGCAAAAAATTAGGAGATTTTGATTTATGCTAAGAAAAAATGGAATATATCCTAAAATTCAAAGAGTATTTTGAAAAAAAAAAAAAAAAAAAAAAAAAAAAAAAAAAAAAAAAAAAAAAATGGGAGTTGCAACTATGCAACACTTGCAGGGAAAAAAATTTCCATCTTTCCAAATTTCTATTATAATTTTTAGATTATAGCTTGGCAGTGAGAATGTTTTCTGTTTTTAAGTTTTTTTCTGAAATTTTGCGAATATATGGATAATTTGGATATTTTACAGGTTAAAGATTCGTTTGTTTTATCCTTCATAAAGGAAATGTAAAATAATTTCGTGTTATTAAAGGTTTAATATATTTCTCGTTTATGTACTGCGTAAAGTCGCCCTACGTAATCAGTCTAAACTCAGTGTTGTTACCGAACGAGCCTTTACTAAATTTAAGGACGAGCTAAAGAACAACATCAGACATTGCATTAAAGAAAGGAGTGTGTATACAATGCATTGTATCAAAACCTTATCCACTTAAAACAAAATATTGATCTCATATAACGGGAATAATAAGATAACAGCGCCAGAATTATAAAAGTTTATGTGTATCAAATCCACGAGAAAAGTAAATATGAATATGCGATAGTTGAAACTCTCCATAACATGACATGAATACGATTATGCAAATGAAAGGAAATATAATACATATTTGCATACATGTGTAAGCAGTTATCACAATATTAATACCTCCAATTTCAGATTAGTAGATTTCTTATACGTTATTAATTTATTTCTTAATTTTGTTAAGTTAAAATAATTTTCTAAAATTTTAAGCATTTTAATCGAACAAGATAATGTATTTAAACAATTATGAGAAATCAAAAGATATTATTATGAACACCTAAGACACCAATTTACCATAAATATAATGTGTATAGAATAGTAATTAGAAAGCTTAATATGCAACTAAATCAATGAGGAGAATTGACAAAATGAAACCGAAATGTTACACACTACATATGATTTTATTTAAGGGAACTTAATGTCTAACTCTTGCAATTGTGCTTGTAAATTTTGCCTCATGTGCAATTCACGAGCTATTTCTTCATCAACCTCTTTTCTTTCAGCAGCTAGCTGACATATGTAAGTTTTCGCAGTTTGTGCTATGAGCGTTTGAGAAGCTTTTTCGTTACTGCGTAGTTCAGGAATACAAAGCCTCAAGTCATCAGCAGCCTGCTTTTGAGCTCGTCGTCTTTTGCGATCATTATTGTTCCGAATATGTCTTTTGTTCAATTCTTCATTGTTAGAAGTTGAACTATTTCTAGACTTCATTGCTCGAGATTTATGAATGTTCTGGACTATATTTCTTTTCATATTAGTCGCCTTTTGCTTTTGTTTGTTTGTTCGTGGTTTGCCTCGAGATCGCACAGCTTTATGTTTAGACATAACTTGATTCTCATCTTTACTGTGTGCCGTATCTTCAGTTTCACCTATTGAAAAAAAGGAAATAAATGATTGAAAAAAAAAAGTCAACAATTAATGTGCATATAGATTAAACTAGCAAAGATGATCCGGCGTTGAATGGTATTTCAAATGAACTGATTAAAAGTACCCAAGAACATGCAGTGAATACTAGAAAACAAAAAAAACGACGTTTTCGTCTTTAAATAACACTATAGATGATGTAACTAGTAAAGCGGGACCGATGGACACTATAGAGTCAGCCGGGCCTGTTGGGTCTAATATTTTCCCTTATTGATTACTAGAACTAGTTAACCATCGCTGCACGTGTCGTAAATAAACGTCCTTTACTTAAACAATACTTATACTACTCAATTTGCTTCAAATCCTAAACTGTGGACAAATTTTCCCGCACGCTGTAAGTAAAGCAGAAAACAAAATACACGCTCTCCGCAAAGAATAAATAAAAATAAAATAAATTAAAGATGTCTAGGAAAGGAACATGATTGCCCGTTTACGAAGAATAAAAAACATATACTACAGGAGTGAAGACTGTTTAAAATACATATATTCTAATAGATGATAGTATCAGTATGCTGTGTAGGAAGATCTGCCACGAGAGAAAATGATTCGAACAGTTTAACAGTTCGCTTGCTTAAAAACATATTTAATAAAACAAATTCAGAATTTTTTTTTTTGCATCACCGTGTAATATTTAAAAGAGCAGCTGTAAATTATAAACGTAGACATTGAATCGGGGCCAAGACTTTTCCTTTCCTTTTAAACATGTAGTCATTATTATTACTTGTGAGTTGTATGCTGCTCTTACCAAAGTTATTTTAATTTTATTACATTAGCAACAATTTGAGATCGTAAATAAAACCCGAACACACTGAGTTTGAGCAACGTGTAGTTGATGGTGGTACTAATCAAAATTGACACCTGTAATGGGATTTTGTATGGGAACCTATTAAATTCGTAACTTCATAATTCGAATTTTTAATCAATCTTGACGGGGAGTTTTTTTTCCTCGAGCCAAGTTACTACTGTGCCGAATTTCACGGCCGAACGATACTGAGATTTTTCGCTACAGACGATATGGGGACATCTTTCATAATTATAGATTCTGATTCTGGAGGTTAGTAAAGTAATTACTGGTTAGTAAATTTCATTTTTACTAGTCATTCCTGGCATTACTAGTAGTGTTAACTGGCATGTTTGAAAAGTTTTTTTAAGTGCAAAATAAATTATACCATAGCTGCCAATTCTGAATGGCAGAACATCTGTAGATTGTTGGCAGGAAATATGTAGATTTTTATTCACAGGGAAAAAATTCACGCAAATTCATCGACGTTATGCAAAATCATCGTAAAATAAATACACCATACTTAAAAAATTGGATAAAAAAACCTAAAATAGGGAAAAGAGAAAAAAGGCTAATACAGGGAAATTGTCATAATTAAGAAATTAACCTTTGTAATTAACCAAAATATGAAAATAAGCTAGTTTAGTCAAGATAATGTGCAACAATAAGAGGAGAAGGAGATAGATGGAAAAATACAATTGTGTACTCTCATCAAAGTCCGAAAAACAGACTGAATTACGCAATCTTATAATTTAAGCAAAATGAAATTTGTTCAGAAAGGCATCTGCACATGACTTACTTTTCCACGAAATCATTCATCCAATCATTGAGTGTTATAAGTACTCAGAACCAGTTGGTACATCTTCACGACTGTTTTCACCATATGAATGGAATACATCCGCAAATCGCCAGAAAGGAAGTGAAGAAAATTTGTTTATCATTTTCAGAGAAAGAGGGGACATTTTTAGGTAATGTTTGTAGCGGAATCGGGGAAAAATAGGGACTTTTAGCTTGTGGACGAAAAATCTGAAGAAATCGGTTTCCGATCGGAATGATTCCTGAAAATCGCAAACTTTCCGGGTAAATCGGAATCATTGGCAGCTATGTTATACCCTTTCCGTGGAATTCTCACATAAAAGAGTAAAATAATGCATTCATGTAAAAATAATTACCTTATTAAATGTGCAAATGGAAATTAACCAATTTAAAAATGTCATTCGATTGGTAGTAAATACAGATTATCATAGGTTTTAATCCATATATTTTTAGTGTATATATTTTTCAGAATTTTTTACTGCATTCATATCTACCTAATATACGAAACTTGCAACCCATTTTTTAATCATATACACACTTTGATACCCATCCTTTGGTCCAAATCCCTCCAGTAATCGAGATTAAGAAAGGGTCAACGATATGACACCCGCCCACAGAACGACAAATGGCCTCCATGGTACCTTGCCCTCTCTTCACTCCGCAGATGCATTTACTGCGAATACTCAACTTGTGATTAAATCACGACCACCGTACTTTGCTTAGGCTACATCGCATAAATCAAAAATATTTGTTAACCTACTGTTAAAGGTGAGAGTCAAGGAATCTTCAGCCCCATCCGCGCTTTGTTAACTTTCGCAGATCACGTGCTTTGCCGAAATTCAGCTCAAACAGTTGCGAAATATTTTCTGAAAGTAAACTGCAGTGCTTAGATTACATTAAAACTAAATTTAATACTCAATAAAATATAGAATATGTTTTTATTTTAACCCAAAATATTTTTGATGCTGCCATCTGTTGTCGTAATTTAATTCATACAGACTATTTTTAATGAACATTTTTAAACCTCTATTCCTTCTAAGACGCAATTGAATACAACAGATCATATATAACAATGCCACAATCGCGGAAAGGTAATTGAACTTGAACTTGAAGACAAAGCTGCAATCCTCAGTCATGAACAGCTGCGGGGAAAAAAAACACACGCCCCACCCTCTGTTAATCGAGCATCGTTCATCGTAGAGAAAATTGAAATATACCATTCGATTAGGAATAACATCCTCTACAAATTAATGCGCGTAAAATTTGCATAAGGAACCGTCTTCTTATCTAAACGTGCACAAACTTTGAAATTTTCAATGACAACACCCAAGTTTAACGCAATATTTCGAATATAACACGAAAAATTAACCTCGGGTATTAAGTTTCAAGTTATTTGGATGAAGCGTTTCCGAATTATGAGTATGTAAAGTTTTGAGCACCTCATGTTAAATTTGTTTCAAAGATTTCCATTCAAATATTCTGTAATAATTATCAGCTCACGCTGATTATTTGCATGACGTTACTATTAAACAACCCAAACACTTTTACGCGATTTTTATTTTTGTGAAAATAATTGTTTGTATGAAATATTAATTATGAAATCAATAATAGAAAAAATATGAATGCAAACCTGGACATGTTTTGATAAAATTCGATTCACAAAGACTTTTTATATGTTTATGTAAAATTCCAGGTATTTCCTCCCTTTAGTTCTTTCGAAATGTTTAAATATTCAGCATCACAATGATTTTAGAGGTCATATAGGGAGGATTTTAGGGGTCGATGATTTTAGGGGTCATATTAATTGCAAGTTAATCTTTATTTAAGAAAACGGGCATTTATTTTTACCCAGTTTTAATAAAAACTATGTATAAACAGTGTTGTATATAGATGCAACCTAATCAACGTAATTCTGCTACTGTATTGAAGGTTGAAAACTTGTATTGTTATAAATGAGATCTACTTATGTTACTGTCGATTAATAGTTCCGAAGCTACTGCGAGTTGAAGGAGCCCACAAAATGTGATAATTTATAATAAAAATTATTTATATAAATCAATAACAAATTATAAAATTTTGTGATACAAAACACCATAACACGTAGCTTTACATCAAAAGACGAATTTGCATAATTGCGGTTTAATATGATAGTTATTACAACAACCTAAGAACCTCTTATTCAAAGGTAAAATGATTCTATAATTTTATTTTCAATTTATTTTCGCTTATTTAATTGTATTACAAAGCAGAGTTATCACACCTAATAACATTTTTATTTAAAGTTTTACTGCGGTATATAAGTTTGAAAGTCGGGTTTGTTATAAACGCGTATGCTTTGACTATATATTGTGTGTATGCTTTGACTATATATTGTGCGTATGCTTCGGCACTTGACGCGAGGATGCCTCGGCAACTTGACTAGACGACACAATTATTGGAATGTGCAAATCTGGCAGAAACATGAGGGAGATTGCACGGATTTTACAAGTCTGCCATAAAACATTGTCTAAATGGATTAATAGGCGAGTAATGTTAGTGGACTAGGATATTGTGTACAGCCTCATGCAATCCACGCCCCTCAGACTTCAAGCAGTAGTGGATAATGACAGAGGGTGCACACCCTATTGATCCTTTTAAATTCATCACCAAGTTCCAACGGAGTTGTTTTGTCGCGTGATCTGCAGTTATTTGTTAGTTTCAAAATTGTTTTTGAAACGGCATTATAAAATAACATTTGAAAATAAACATTTTATTCTTCTTTATTTCTTGACCCTGGCACGAATTTGAAACCATTAGTTTTTATCAACGTACCCAGTACGGCCTTTTAACTCTAATAATCGTGCCCTATTTGAGGCTCATAATCCTACCCATTACAGGCCCACTGCCTTAGTAACACACACACACACACACACACACACACACAAGACAACACCACACCCATCCATGAAAATACTCACCCTTTCATGCAGGAATCGAACCTGCGAACCTTTCGCTGTGAGGTAAGCCATAATGCTGAACGGTAAGAGAATAGTTTAATAATTTACAACAGTGATGTGGTCAATCAATGAAACGTGGTCTTTTAAATTGTGGTTTTCAATATGGAGCTGATCCCCGAAAATTGCACATTCCGGAATATTGAATATCTTCGGATATAGATAGAAACGTCCTGAAAATTTGAATTTGGACAAATTTTGGGGGTCTATAACTTGTGGGTGACGTCAAAATTGGGTGTTGCCATTGTTATCAGCCGGCTTTCCATGCCGACTTGAAAACATGGGCTTCGCTGGGATTACAATGAACAAGAGCTACCCACCTGATTTCGGTTTTTAGGAATATCAGGTGCGTACTTCGAAATTGTAAGGTAACAATTCCGAGGGAGTACCTTGGAATTTTGGCGCGAAAGTTAGATTGAATTACGTGTCAGTAATATCGCCAGGGACGCTTTTGAAAATCGGGAGGCTTTATCTTTGCATTCAATGTATGTGAAAAGAAGAACTTAAAACCCTTTGAAAAGAAATGCAGGCGTGTATTTCTGAATCAAGGGAAAGGTCGTAAAATGCGGCCCGGTCAGGTGTCGGAGAAAGCCGATGACCAACTCGCGTAAGAGGGCCAGCCCCCATTGATAAAGCGGACACTGCGGAGCGAAATATTGAAAGGAGTTTATTGTGGACGGACCGCGATGTTTTGGAAAGCAAGGCGTGTTTCTTACATTCAGTGAAAACGCAGGGAATCCCGCCTTTGATGCTGTAACGAGAGCAAAGGGGGATAGCGACACGTTTTTCGCGCGCTTTTTGAGCCTATATAGGTAGGAGCGCTCAAAAAGGGGGAGATCATTATTTTTGCAGTTGTTGGTGATGTGAGGAGTTCGAAGTGAGTATTGCAGTTCGTGGAGAAGACGTATGTTGGGTCTTGAAAGTGTGTGTGTGCGCGGGAGAGTTTAAAATACTACGCCTGGAGTCTTAGCGGAGACGCCACCAAGAGAACTTCAGAAATAGGTAAGATGATTTTAATTGCATTCATTGACCTCCCGATTCGAAATTTAAGTGGTGCCGAAGGGCACATAGTAGGGAGCTCTCTCACTCTCTCTTGATTAAGGAAGGTAAAGGCGTTTAGCCGCCCATGAGTGAATAACGTAGTTTATGGAAATGCTTGTCCTTGGGACTAAATAAACTTGTTTTTGTTAATTAATGAATCCTTTTTATTTTGAAATGTGTAATGTTTCTGATTACTGTATGACTCTGTTACAAGCTCTGCCGACAACTAAGTCGACCGAGCAACGAGCCGGAAGATCAACGGCCAACCACATCCAGTTTATTAGGGAAAGTTTATCCCTGAGC
Source organism: Amaurobius ferox (assembly GCA_951213105.1). Taxonomy (NCBI): domain Eukaryota; kingdom Metazoa; phylum Arthropoda; class Arachnida; order Araneae; family Amaurobiidae; genus Amaurobius; species Amaurobius ferox. Next base: position 113,545,283 of record OX578136.1, read on the forward strand.
AGCACCGGCTCGGTAACACCATTAAAAATTTCAAAGTTTGTGCGCGTTTAGATATGAAGACGGCCTCTTATGCAAATTGTACGCTCAATAATTTGTAGAGGATTTTATTCCTAACCGAATATAATCTTAATTTTCTCTACGATGAACGATGCTCGATTCACAGAGGGTGGGGCGTTTTTTTTTCCGCAGCTGTACATTCAGATCCCCTTATCAAATTTATAGAATGAGAAATTACCTTACTGTGATTGTGGCATTATTATATATGATCTGCTGTTGTATTTACTAGCGTATTAGAAGGGCATTTAAAAATGTTTAAAAATAAAAATAATCGGTATGAATCAAATTACAATAGATGGCAACACCAAAAATATTTTGGATTAAAATAAAAAACATTCTATATTTTATTGAATATTAAATTTAGTTTTAATATAATCTAATAATTTTATTTTATTTTCTAGAAAATATTTAGCAACTGTTTGAGCAGAATTTCAGTGAAAAACGTATCTGCGAAAGTTAAAAGCTCGGATAGGGCAGAAGATTTACTGACGCTCACCCTTAAAAACATGTGTTTTAAGAAAAGTAGTACAAGTCACAATTATTATGTTTCTTCTTGCTCTCCGAGCGAGGAAAGTAAAAAGTAAAATCCTAAATAAATAAAAACTTACGATCAAGTATTTCTTTAAAAGATGACATGTTTGGAATATTGTTAAAACTTTCTACTTCCCCATCTTCCTTCTTTTGAGATGTCGAACTCTGAAAAACATATCATTAAACAATTTAATCAATTCTGACCATAAGTCACAATTGAAGACACTAAATTGTTAGTTAAACCAGTGTGAAAACAATTCTGATTACTTAAGTTACATAATTTTATGTTCAAAACTATGTTAATGCAACAGATTTTGGTATCTGATTCTAAAAGTATAGAAAGCATTTTTTTGTTGATTGAAATATTTTTTGCAGTTAAACGTCTATGAAACGGACAACTCTAAAATAACAGTTATGTTAATACTAGTTCCTGGTCTCATGAGAGTATATACCATAGCTTACGTTTGTTGTGACGAGATTTCATAATCTCGCCAAACTGTTGTAAAAATAGCAAATTATATATTAATTATCAAGATTCTATATTTTTACACCATTTTAAACCTTGTTTTAATTATCCCTCTTGTCTTTGAAATATGTATTATACAAAATATTTTATACTGAAAGGAAAGCTTTTAGTCATTCTATTAATCCGTGAAAACCGCATTCAGAGAGAAGTTTCGTTATTATTTGACCGTTAAAGTCAAGGTCTTTATTCCTGGGTGGCTTGCTCGAGGCTTGCTCTAGGTGGCTTGCTCGAGGCCTGGTAATGTTAGTGCAAGGCATGCACTTTTCTACACAATAGATTTTGGAGTGAAACTTCTGGAAATAATTTGAGACCTTGCGGCGAGGGTCTGATGTATCCGCATATTTCAATTTCGGGACCCTGCCGTAAGTTGAAGAGGGTATGTCTGGAGTTTTTGATTGGTCAAAAACTGTAAATAAGCTTACTGACAGGTCCGAATGATTCTGGGGCCTGAATCCGCCTGGTTATATAAAATCTGTTGCAAAGAATATTCGTGGCTTTTCTTCCTGTCTAGTTGTCGACGCTCTCAGGTCGGCTGGACCATTTTTAATGTTGCTTACCACGGAGTGCGGGATTCGGCCCAAGTCGACTCCTGGCCTCTCGTGGGCATGGGAAGTTTTCTCCTGTTGCTTTGAGACCATACCTTAAATATCTAATATCATATTGCTTATTATATACTTAAATGTTGCCGTGCCACTTTGTTTATATTGTTGGTTAACTTATTATCATTGGATATTTCCGTAGCAGCAAATATATTAGTAGGGATCCTGAGTCCAGTGTGACTGTTACAGTTACTTAATGTTCTGCTTGCTGATAATGATTCAGTCTATCATATTCTCTACTCTAACTTCTTAATACAATATTGAATAAAGAAAGGGATATATTTTTAAACATGTGTGGTTATTTAACGTTATCTTTGTCTCCTGAAATTGTAATTAATATAAATGTTTTCAGGAGATGCCGCTTGCAAGGTAAGTCTTTTATTTACTTATCTGGCAAGTTGTATTCGTGTAACAGATCCATGAATTTATTCCTGGACGGGAGATCTTTCGAAATTCAAACTGGGTTGTGCCAACGAACTTCACGGCTTAACACATTCACGGCTTTATCACAGTTTAACCTATTTAGCATATTTGCATCTACCACTTAATTTCGTATTGCATATATTGCTAACATGCCTTGGTGCTGGGCACTTGACCCCTTTTCCCCAGTGACACGTTTACTCCTAATTGCCTCGTCAATCAGCATTTTCTTTAACTAAATTGACTAGCTATTTGCAGCGTGCCAGTGAAATATGTCTCACGAAATTCATTAACGTTATTTTCTGTCTGCGAGTTTTCGATGTTCAGTTATATTATGCCTATGTTTAAAAAGTGCATTAATTATAGTACAAGAACTTTTTATAAAAATTAAACTTATTCTTCGACCCGGACCGTCCACCTTGCCCGAAGGTGTAAGGTATCATATTGAACGGCCTGGAAGTGCCACCCAATTTAGACCGAAATCCAGTGGGGAGCATCAACAAGGTCCGAACTTTCCTTCTCCAACCACCAAACTATCAGGACTTGCAGACCCACATATTTAAAGTGCCCGTTGAGAGAACACAAGGACAGTTTCGGTAGAGCGGGGAATTGGTTCGTCTAAATGCAAATCCCCACGTGCTAACCGCTAGGCTGTCCCAACCACTAGTTACTGCTCATTGTTTCAAAAATTTGAATTTATTGCACAGTCGCTTTGAGTATAACTGTGTATGGATCGAGACATCAGCTTATATCGCCATTTTTGAAATAAAATGGACAATTCTGGCCTCTTTACTTTCCTTATATACATTATGTGTAAGGAAAGTATTGTGACGGGGTCGAAAATTCGAATTCGAGTTTTCGACGGGAGATCACGTTTTAAGCATCCCTGTTCACGAATAGAACATTTTTGAAGTGATCTCTGTGTGTGTGAAAGTATGTTTGTGTGTCTGTGAGTCTGTGGAGACGATATCTCACGAACGAATGGAGCGATTCGAATGAAAAACTCTAAATCCGTGAATACTGGAAGTCTATTGTTTTAAAACGCAATCGAATGTTCAGAACCCTCCTAAATTTTCGAGTGAAATTTTGTGAAATCATCAAAAAATCAAAATCTTTAATAAACTTACGCAAATAGTAATTTCTTATGTAATTTTCCCTTAGAAAACGATTGACAAACTTTAGAACGCTACCATGAACCGTTCGAGATATTACCCATTTTTCAAATAAATTTATCAAAAAATCCCATAAATTAAAAAAATATTAACTGTTAAAAAACATGTTCACTTTTCATATGTAATATCATGCGATGAATTTGGTGACATTATTCTCGTGTATCTAACTCGTTCCATTCACGAGAAAAGATACTCTGAGTAACAATTTCGTATTTGAACGCCAATAGTCATTTTTTCGCGGTAAGACTAACTTATTTCTCTGTCCATAATGCTTGGCGAGATTTTGGCGACGAATTTAGCGGAATGTCGCCAACTTGTCGACATTTTTAATTTTTGCCAAGTTAACGAAAATCCCGCCAAATGGATAAAAATGACGCTAAGTCAATTAAAATGACTAATTGAAGAAAATTCAATATATCGGAAAGAGTATAAGTATCTACTATACGAATAACATTTTTTGGAACTGTAATTAGTAGTAAATTCATTGCATTATACAAGGAAAGTCATGGGCTGCCCACATCAGATTTTTTTATTTTTTATTCGATTCGAAGTGTTACAAAATAGACAAAAGTATAAATATTTTTATTCTCCGAGCTGTATTTCATGTTTTATTAGCAGTCAAAGTTCGCCTTTCTGACTGTCGCGTAAAAACGACTCATTTCGGTGCGCATGGAATGTGACGTCAGAAGGCTCGTCCGCGGCACGCTTCTTCGAGAATTGATAAATAAGTTAGTTTGATTACTTTCGAAAAGACTCGATAATTATAATTTTTTCTTCCGTCCCAAACTGCCGAATAGTCATAAGTATTGTAAATCCAATGTGCCTGTGGAGACGGTAACTAACGAACGATTGGACCGATTCGAACGAAATTTTATACAAAAATCACAATCCGTAAATGCTGGAAGCCTATTGTTTTTATACGCAATCGAATCTTCAGAACTCCCCTAAATTTTCGAGTGAAATTTTGAAAAAATCATCAAAAAATCAAAACCGCTAATAAAGTTACGCAAATACATTTCTTATGCAATTTTTCATTAGAAAACGATTGATAAATTTTAGAACGCTAACATGAACCGTTCTCGAGATATTGCACATATTTCAAAACAATTATCAATAAGTCATAAAAAAAAATATCTTCTATTGAGAAACATGTTCACTTTTCATATGTAATACCATGCGATAAATTTGGTGACATCATTCTCGTGGATCTAGCTCGTTCCATTCATGAAAAAAGATACTTTGAGTAATACTTTTGTATTTGAACGCCAATAGTCATTTATCTGCTGTAAGAATAACTTATTTCTCAGTCCATAACGCTTGGCAAGATTTTGGCGACGAATTTGACGGAATGTCGCTAACTTGGCGACATTTTTAATTGTTGCCAAATTAACAAAAATCTCGCCAAATGGATGAAAATGACTCTAAATCAATGAAAATTACGACTAATTGAAGAAAATTCAATATCTTGGAAAGAAAATAAGTATCTACTGTAAGAATAACCCATTTTGTTTTTACTATAAATGTAGTAAATACATTGCATTATATAAGGAAAGTCATGTGCTGCCCACATCAGATTTTTATTACTGTTTTTAAATATAATATTATAAGAAACAATTTAAAACTGTTTAATTTTAAAAAAAATTATTAAATATTATATTTTGAATCCTCATAAATAAATATAAAAAGCATATGCATAAAAATATATATATACATAAACTTCAATACATACATATTATTTTTAATTTCCAGAAAAATACACCTTTCAATGTAAACTTTCGATTTACATTTACTGTATAACAAACTTAACTATAAAAGACTATTTGCACCCAAAAACTTACGAAGCACATTTTAAAGAAATATATATATATATATATATATATATATATATATATATATATATATATATATATATACATATATATATATATCAGCGGTGCGTTGTCCAGTCTGATGGAGCCATTGTGTAAAAAATAGTTTGTAAAATTCAGTAAGATTCAATATGTTCGATTTCTTTTTCAGACTCATTTGTTTCGTTTATAGGCTTTCAAAGTGCTACAAATTACTTGCTAATTGTTCATAGCTAACTAGCACTTTTAGTTATCGTCCCGATTTCGTTTAGTTACTGTAGATATGTAATTTTATCAAAATATGCAATTTTTTTATTATCTTGCTTTGCGGTATATATATTAAACTTAACAATATATCTGACGATATTTTACATTCAAGTTAATTTATAAACATTTCTGGCGGCACATAATTATGTACTTAGTTTTGTATATTTCTATGTATTATGTTCAAACCTCACCAATCATTACACATATCTTGAATCCCCAAGTTTATTTATTCTTCTAAAAAAAAAAAAACCCCTGCTTGAATACCTATATTTCACCAAGGAGACACAGACGCCACAATCTTGATATTTTAAATATTGCAGCTTTCCCAGACTTTGGAAAATCCAGGTTAAAATCTAAGCTATTGAAATTATAACCACTTGATCCAAAACCCACTTATATACAATTGCAAGACTTTAAACGAGCTACAAATTCTTGCTTATCGTTCATAGATTGCACTTTTAGTTTTTGAGATATAAGCATTGCATACTTGTAAAACGAAAAATTTTCAATCTTCAACTTGACAAGACGATTACTAGTAAACTAAGTCAGTACGATTCAATAAATTTGCTCCCCCCCCCCCCAAAAAAAAAGAAATTAGATCCATAAACAAATTTTGCCAATACATATTTTGTGGCTTACTATTTATACCTATCTTTTGAAGTTTGAGTGAAAGTAAGAAAAATTATCAAGTTTGAACAATTTCAGCTGTCGCAAAATATTTATTGTTCTGAAATAGAGCGCCATCACAGTAAAATCCATCTTAGTCAAATTTTCTGATTTCCCTTCAAAAACTACTATCAAACCAGGATTCATAATTTCAATAAAATAATCAGCAACTTATCTAAATTAAAACAGACCAAGTATAAATGTAAAAATTTAATTGTACATAAAATTAAACCCCCCTGCAAATATCACATTGAAAAACGGGACAGAATATTGCTTTTTAAGACGAACGCAGAATATTACGTCACAGTCAATCACGGGTCGTTTTGTATTTTATTTTCTTGATATGTAAATAAATAATTGTTTTAGGAGATTTTCACTGGGATATTTGGAACCAGAAAAACATTCTCTTTAAATATGAATTAGTTAAGAGTTAAAAAAAAAGAAAATCGGTATTGTCCATTGCAACTGTCAAAGATTAGCAAAAGATGGATGATTAGCGAATTTGAAAGTTTGATTTATACTTTTGACTCATTGAAACTTTTTTGTATGTATATATTCTAATTAGCTCCATATATGGGCTAATTATTAATTTATTTGTGTATTTGATCAAACTTTATAAAATTTAATTAAATAATTGATTTATTTTAAAATTTTATACAAAGTTAGTTCCCTTTCCTTTCGATTGTCTATTTTTAAATTCATTTCCCAGATTGTGCACATGTTTATGCTGTGCATTGGTGAGTAAACTCTTTATATTGCATAAATTAAACGTACAACAGGCCCTTACGTAGTTTTGAGAGTCCAAGTGAGTATATAACCATAAAGCTAGTTTATTACAGGAAGATAAACTTGTGCTTCATCAATTAAGATAAATATACCTTTGTTTAAAATTCATTCCGCATTTAAATGTTTAACATATTATTACTGCATTTTTTTATATTATGTAAAAATGTAATAACATTAAATGTTTAATTACTGTATGCTTGAAATATTAGAAGCATATTTCACATTATTTAAACGTCAAATTGATCTCCAAGATGACCAAATTTGTTGCCAAACTTTACAGATACATGGAGTGAAGAGCATTTCCTTTTATTTAAATGACTATTGGCGAGTTGTCGGGCGTCAGAATACAAAATTATTACACTTATTACCCTTGGTATCTTATCACTTGCATGGAATGAACTAGATCCACAAGACGAGAATTATGCTACCAAATTTTTGCCTTATATTACATCTGAAAAGTGGACATATTTTATAATAGTTAATGCTTTTTAATTTGCACACACGCAGGTAGAAACATTAATATTACAAGCTTTATTGGAAAGCAATGTCCAGTGTTGCAAATGTATCCCAATTTGGTCATACCCCTCTCTCCCAGAGATTTTGGCAACGCCTATGTCTACAAAAAAATAAATAAAGTTAGCAATGTAGGCCATATGTACTAGAAAAAACATCTTTGATTAAACTGAAACCAGAATAGGTTTTAATTTTTTATAGTTCTACAATTATCAAGTTTGAGCAGTTGAAGTAAAATTTGTGTGCAAAAAGATTGTTTTAGAAAGACATGAAAGTATTTACGGAATAATAAGAATTTATAGAATCATTTTTATCATTATTTGGTTAAGTTAGAAATACATTATAAAATGGTATTAGACCAAAAGTCATTGCGGCATTCTTTAACGAAGTTTTATATGTATAACTGTATCATAGTGTACTAAATCTGTTTACCTTATCTGTTGTATGTCTTCAAATATCTAGAGTAGTCAAATAATAAACAGATGTGAAGGATTAGCATATCACTAATAAAAAATACATGAAATCTACTGCTAAAAGAAAATTCAAGTATATTTTACCTGGTCTGTGTCACCAATAGTTGAAGTACTCCCCATTGCACTTACAAATGCCATTAAATCCCAACACCAGTAAAACAATGATACTTGAATGGGTAAAAATGAACAATAGCTGGACGGTTAAAACTACTGTCGGTATAGTAGTGTACAAGAGACTATTCTGAAGCGCCTAGAACAGACTAATATAGACTTTTAACTCGACCGCAGCGCCCTCAACCGCTAACCAAAATATCAAGGTTGGCACCCTTGGCGATGGTCTGTGACGGTTTTCACCAAGAGGTTCTGCTGCCCAAAGCTGTTATATATTCGGCTCAAGTACTTGAGCCGAATAAGCTCAAATACTGCTCTAAACCTGATTTGGGGGCCAAATTTGGGGACCATTTCTGGAAGAGGCTAGACGTGACCTAGATTGGTATAAATTGAAAATCTGTTTATTTGTGTGTTTGTGGGTGGGGTGGGGTGCATAAATTGAAAATCTGTTTATTTGCGTGTTTGTGTTTGTGTGGCTTGTGTGTGTGTGTGTGTGCGCGCGCTCGCGCGTTATAGGGCATCGTTTTCGCTTTCCATGCAATGAATGGTAATCTATAAAAACGAAAAAAAAACACTTTTTAAAGTACGTGTGTGTGTGTGTGTGTGTGTGTGTGCCTCTGTGTGCGTGTGTGTGTGTGCTTTTGTGTTTGCGTGCGTGTTTGTTTCTGTGTGTGTGTGTGTGTGTGGGGGGGGGGGGGGGGTACGCCAGCGCATAAATTGAAAATCTGTTTGTTTGTGTGTAGGGGGTGGGGCACGTTATAGAACATTGTTTTTGCTTTCCGCGATTATTGGATTTGGTGATTAGTGTTATTTTGACAAAGATTTTAGAAATTCATGTGTTGCAGAGTTTATTGATATTTTCAATTTACTATGTAATCTGATTTATTCTGGTAAAGATTTGCAGGAGATTACCCGTACTATGTGCAATATATGATTTTCAACAAATTTTGTCAAAATAAAACAGTGACGTAATACATTGAAAATATCAATAATAATAATAATGCTTAAACCTGAAGACCGTAATTGATATAATCCAGTCAAAAATGTAATTTCGATAAAATTTATTTTATGTACATTTCTTTAGTATTTAAATCGGAGAAGATTTAACAAAAATAGTCTGCTGCATAAACAAATTGGATTTATATCCGTTGCTAAGCGACATGCTATCACTTTCATCATTTAAAGTTACGGGAAGAAATATCGTCTGCATAATGCTATGTCTATGGAAGGTTTACCTGTATATTTTTATTTATTATCTAAACAACCATTTATCCTAGAAACTTGAAACATGGACTAAATTTTAAGTGGAGCTATTCCAAGGCTACTCGCAAAATTTCATGAAATTCGGTTCAGACGTTCTCCCGTGATGATGAGACAAATAGCCAGACAGACAGACAGATCTTCAATTTTATTTATATAAATGTATGCTGTATAAAAAATACTTCGCGCGTAATATTTTTGAAAAGTGTGGTATACAAATAAACGTTCATAATTTTATTCAAGAAATCAGATGACACTTTTATCCGTTATACGTGATTCAATAGTATTATTTCTTTGTTTAGATTTACATACTTCGGAATATTTTGGAGATTGCAGACATTTAAAACATTTAGAAATTGTGGTACATTTAAAATGTTTTCTATAAAAATAATAGTAAAAAGTAAAACTGGGTGAGAGTTATTTTATCTGTCACTCTTTAAGGTTATAAAAGACTTAACACCTTATTTGTCGGACTTATTACGTTCACTAAAGTTTATATTTATTTATAACACACAAATCAAGAACAACGCACAACAACAGTGTCAAGAACAGTGTCTTCGGGGATGCGTTGGACCCCCTTTGTTAGTGCTAAAAGAACCAACAAACCTCAAATCAAAAAAGCTATAAGGATTCAAAAATAGTCCATTGAAGCTTTTAGATTTTTTTTTCTCTGACGAAGGCGCTCCAACATACATTTATTTGCACTTTTCAAATAATTTAGGGCTTCGTTTTGCATAGCTTAATTTCTGGGGGCAAAAACAATAATATGACAATTTCTTTTTTACCATAATTTTATATATTTTTTCACGATAACGCACAGTTAACTATCAACATAATAAAATGCAAATGAATTTTAAATATTTTAAATATTTTTTCGAAAAGATCAAAATGTTTGTCCGAGCAATGATTTGCTTCACTTTGATTATTTTCTCTCGAAATATATTTGTAAATATACGAGATAGATGTAAATAGTAAGCGACAAAATGTTCAATAGGAAATCTAGTTTCTAGATTTATTATTTGTTTTTTCAGTTTTTGAGAAATCGTCTTTTCAAATTGAAGAATATTAAAATTTTATAGTTTTCCATGTTTGTAATGCTTATATATCTCAAAAACTGAAAATACTAGTTATAAACTATACACAGTAATGTGTAGCCCTTTGAAAATTCTAAATAGATATATAATTGGATTTTGGATCGAGTTCTTAATTAAAGAACTATAGGATTCTAGTTTCGATATTTTATTATTTTGAACTGTTTTGAAAATGCTTAAAGAAGACAAACCACACAAAAAGAAAGATGTTGCTCACGTGAAATCGTTTCGGCTCAATCAGGATGGAGCTACTGTCGATTCTTTTTTTTTAATAAAGTTGTGTACGTCAATACCTTCTGAAAGGAATCAAATACAAAAGTATTATTAAATAAATGAAAAACATTGACATTTGGTTGAACATTTCAGATTTTTAATGCTAAAAGAAACGTAGATTTGCTGCATATATCATGTTGGTAAAAATGCGAATGGTTGGTTGTAAACATCATGCATAATTTGATGGATTGACACGTTTTGTATATCTGAATATGAATTATTATGTTTTCAATATCTGCAAACTGTCTGTGCATGTGTAGACAGAACATCCTTCGAGAATAGGGATGATTTAGATATCAATAGAATGATTAATTTTATTTGAAAATCGCAGAATATCGTTCGCAAAAATCTCGAAAAAAGAATGAAGCGATTTCCATGAATATTAGTATACTTTTTTATTCAATAATGTTAACACTAAATCTGCCACGATAAATCAAATGTCCCTTTTTAAACTTTCTGGCAAAATTAATTACATACAACGTTATCACATCGCCATTTGACTTGACGACTTTTATTATAATTTACATTCATTGTTTTTTTCAATATTCATTTTTCTTTTGTTTACTTTTTTATCGAGAAATATATGGAACTGGACCTACCTACCACGATGGGTCAAATGGCCATTTCTAAACTTTCGGCAACATTCTGGTATGACATGGTATCTTTATTTCTGATATGATCTGGTATCTTTATTTCTGGTACGACACGCTTCTCAACAAAACAGTATAAATCGAATCATTGTACACTTACAGTTTATAAAAGTAAGCCAAACAAAAAGTGCTTTTGCTAAGCTCAAACTCTAAATCTATAAGAATTGAAAAAAGTCATAAGCGTATACCTGAAACGATCAAATTCTATAATAGCATAGCATTAAATTTGGCGTATAGACTTGACGGATCAGATGGCAAGAAAATACTCAATAAAATCGAAGTGTCAAAGGTGGCCTGAGCAGGTTTTCAACATTCTTGATCTAGCTGGAATAAACTCGTGGGTGTTATATAAAGAAGCAACCTGGGACAAAATTTCTAGGCAGCGATGTTTATTCAAATGTGCTGAAGAACTTGCTGAAGATTTTCAAGATGCGCAACAGAAAGAACAAGACGATATACAGAAAACGTCAATAAATTCAGGATTAGTTTCATGTGTGAGAAAAAGTGCCAAATGAGATATTGCGAAGAAAACAAAACTTCAAAAATCTGTTTCAATGCAAAAAAATATGTATGTTGCAAATGTGCCTTCCAGAACCCAATCATTTGCAAAATTTGCGCTGAACATGAATAAGGTTTGGATATTGTTACTTTCCTTATATATATAACGTATAAGGAAAGTATTGTGACGGGGTCGAAAATTCGAATTCGAGTTTTCGACGGGAGAGCACGTTTCAAGCATCCCTGATCACGAATCAAACATTTTTGAAGTGATGTCTGTGTGTGTGTGTGAAAGTATGTGTGTGTGTGTGTGTGTGTGTGTGTGTGTGTCAGTGAGTCTGTGGAGACGATAACTGACGAACGAGTGGACCGATTTCAACCAAATTTGGTACAAAAATCACAATCCGTAAACACTGGAAGCCTATTGTTTTTATTCGCAATCGAATGTTCGGAACCCCCCTAAATTTTCGAATGAAATTTTGAAAAAATCGTCAAAAAATCAAAACCACGAATAAAGTTACACAAACAGACATTTCTTATGTAATGTTTCATTAGAAAACGATTGACGTAAATTTTAGAACGCTAACATGAACCGTTCTCGAGATATTGCACATTTTTCAGAAAAATTATCAAAAAGTCATATAAAATTAAAAAAATATATTTCCTATTGAGAAACATGTTCACTTTTCATATGTAATACCATGCGATAAATTGAATGACATCATTCTCGTGGATCTAGCTCGTTCCATTCATGAAAAAGATACTTTGATTAATACTTTTGTATTTGAACGCCAATAGTCATTTATCGGCTGTAAGACTAACTTATTTCTTTGTCCATAAAGCTTGGCGAGATTTTGGCGACGAATTTGGCGGAATGTCGCCAACGTGGCGACTTTTTGAATTGTTGCCAAATTAACGAAAATCTCGCCAAATGGATAAAAATGGCGCTAAATCAATAAAAATGACGCCTTATTGTCGAAAATTCAATATCTTGATAAAAATATTAGTATTGACTATCAGAAAAACCAATTTTTTTTTACTGTAAAAGTAGTAAATTCATTACATTATATAAGGAAAGTCATGTGGTGCCCACATCAGATTTTTTATTTCTAAATTCAGGAATAAATGGGGGATTTTGTTCTCTTATATTTGTTCATTTTTTTATTTGAGTAATAAACAAATTAGAACCGTTATTTGGACAAAATTGTTTTATTTACAAACCAAATTGTACTAAATGGTATATTTTTTTATACATACATCGTAAAATATGACTTTTTGAAGACGGGTCATTTGACCCTCTGTGGCAGAAATAGGTATACATTAAATATCGGTAAATTTAGTGTTAATAAACACTTTCATTTTCAGCAATATAAACTTTATAAGAAAACCTCAATTTCTTATAGCTAAAATAACATAATAGTTCTAAATACAAACTTGCAAAATACGTTTGACATTTTACAGAAATAATTTAATCGAATTTATTATTATCTTCTAGTATTTAAACCTGTCAAGGAAAGGAAAAACAACTCTCACTCTTAACCAATTGCAATGCTATTTACTTATTTTATTTTATTATTTATTTTTCCTTTTATAAAAATCACAAAACTCATTCAAAATTAATGGCTTAAAAGACATATTCTATACACTATTGCAGGTTTTTTTTTAATAGACATAATAATTGATCCATCTCCTTTGGAGCGGGCGAGACTACCTATTCTCCCAATAAAATGATTCAATCTTTATAAATAGGCAAAGTGCCTTGCTAATAGTAATAATAATAATAATAATAATACATGATAAACAAAAAGATAACATGTGCAAACACCCGGCTCTTAAATTTTAAGTGTTATACACTTTTAAAACATCCTTGAATACGAATGAACTATTTTCTTATTGTGTGTGGGCAACATATCTCTGGAGCAAATTTAGAGATTCAAATTGAATTGGTTACAATTTTTTCTATATAAATATAAGAGGCTTATAGATTTTCAAGGAGATCCAATCAATCATCGATCGAACATAATATTTTCGAAAATTGAATTTTCTGAAATATAAAAAATAGGCATTTCTTACCTATATTTTTATTTAAAAGCGAATAACATCATTTTCAGGACACTAATGGACACTTTTCTCTGGTTATGACTTGTTTTGTATCTATAAAATAAGAATCATTAAATTTGATTCTTATTATGTAATGAGTAAATGTTTTTATAAGAACAGAAATAAACGGATAATTAAGAAGGAAGAAATTTCCGATCTACGCCATATTATGATCCAGGACTATGTGTTTAGAAGATATCACAACCCGTTCTCGAGATATTAGAAAATTTACCTTTTTTTTCAGATATTTTTTTCATGAAATTTTGCATGCTTATCTTAATCGGTACATAAATGTTATGCATTTTCAACGTGATCTAGTTGTTAAAGGAATGTTCTAATTTATGTTATTATTTATTCACGTGGTCGAAATTGGTTAATAGGTAGCAAAATTCGTGTGTTGCGCACATCTTGTAATAATTATTTTTATTATATTGCATGTAATTGATAATATTTTATTTAATTTTATCATTATTAAATATACAGAGATAAGACAAAACTTTTTACAGACTTATTTTTTGGGAGAGAGACGGTGTAGATGTATACAAGCGTATAGAGGTGATTAAAACTATTAATATAATACTTTGTAATGTCTGTAGATCTCTATTAAAGTTTAAATGATCAAGTAAGCTAAACTTGTGTTGCACATGTTATTACGTAAGTATTTACAAAAATTATCAATTTATTAACTTAGTAAATTATAAACAAATTATTTCTTGTTTTATTAAACTATGAGGAGCAATTTTATGAGTAACTAGTTGGAATGCTATTCTGCGGCTGGTGACTGATCCAGATAACAGATAATCCAGATTGAAGGTCAGAGATTTAACAAAAGGAAAGGAGAAGGAGGGATATGAACTTTCAGCGGTAACTCTTTGGTTTCAGAAAAGTTAACCTTCAGCAAGGGGCCAAGGGCAGGATTTCGTTTGCGGCTTCCTTTGTATATACTTTAAAGAATAAAGTTGAAAGAGGTCCAAGGGGATTGATAAGCATTACATTTGAAAAGTGTTTCAACAACATTTGCGAGTTGGAGTATGTTTGAAGTACCTTGGTCAATATGGGGGTTGTAATTTCCATTTATAATTCCTAGAGTAATAAATTTTCAATAACACGTTTACAGCCACTCGTTTACCGAATGGGAAACACTATGCGTTTATCCGCAGTGTTTATAAGTCCTTTGGGGCTTCGGCTACATTGGTGGGCCTCGATTGTAAAAGATTGACCGAACAAAGGCGAAATTGTTGGCTTTCTCCCCAAGGTGTACCTTTCTATAATAGAGTTAATTTTTAGTAATAGGCGCGGTAAAATCCATACATTTACGGTCTAATGCGCCCCTGCCATTGGCCATCATAGGAACATGGTTAGGAGCATGCGCATTTAGATAAAAATTAGAGAAAATTGTTGAAGATTTTTATTGAGCCATCATTCACAAGGTTACTATATCTATAAGGTTGCGCCACTTCAGCTCTAGCCAATGAGAGCACGTAAAGACGCAACGTCACTTGGAGTTAAATGTCAGGAACGGCCCGGTAGACTCCAATGTTAAAGGATGCTAACAAAATTAATTTAATCATTTTTTTTAAATTTAAAATATGAAATAAATACTCAAATAACATTAATTTTACTTGAACACAACTTAAATATGCAGTACAGTTTTTTTTGGAGGGGTACATATATAATAAAACTGTATTTCCCTTTCTGAAAAATATAAATCATCTGAAAGTTTCGTTTCGCTTTTTGAAACCAGTCAATGTTATTACAGGAGGCGATGTTATTTTTAATGAATTTTGTTTTAAATACACGAATTTACAGAAATATATTCGGAAAGTTTTCTAAACAAGCAATCATTCTAAAATTTTCATTATACACAAATAAACATCGCGTAATTTCTTTCTAAATGCATATAAATAAAGTTATTTTCGATTATGTTATCTCTAATAATTGAAAATCAAAACAATAATTAAAACGCTAACACTAAGAATTTTATGTCTTTTTAGGGGGGGGGGGAAGTACTTATGCCTAACTAGTAAACGATTTAAGTGATGCTTTTATAGTGAAGAACTCATTGCTAAACACTTGATTTTATTAGTTTTTTTAGATCAAAAAGACAATTTATATCAAATCGAAATTCAATGTAAGCATATAAAAATATAGAAACTAATCGTTTAACACACACACTATGATATACTTTCAGAATAATAAATTAAATGTATTATAGTATATTGATTCATGATGAAAAGTATACGGGCAAGCTGTTTGTTTTCTTAAATCGTACCACCCACCCCTCCATTTTTTGAATGTAATAAAATTTAATTAATAAAATGTAATGTAATAAAATTTAATTAATATAAAATGTGCGAGATTAAATCAAAACAATAATTAAAACGCTAACACTAAGAGTTTTATCTTTTTAGGGGGGGGGGGGGGGAGAGATGTGCTTATGCCTAACTAGTAAACGATTTAAGTGATACTTCTATAATGTATATGACTTTTGTTTTAAATACTCGAATTTACAAAAATATGTTCGGAAAGTTTTCTAAACAAGCCATCATTCTAAAATTTTCATTATACACAAATAAACATTGCGTAATTTCTTTCTAAATGCATATAAATAAAGTTATTTTCGATTATGTTATCTCTAATAATTGAAAATCAAAACAATAATTAAAACGCTAAGACTAAGAGTTTTATGTCTTTTTCTTTTTTTTTTGGGGGGGGGGGGGGAGGGATGTACTTATGCCTAACTAGTAAACGATTTAAGTGATGCTTCTATAATTTATATGAATTTTGTTCACAATTTTGTACACCATTTGCATGCACATACATGTACACAACTTGCAATCTGATTTAAAACAGCGGTTCCCAACCTTTATCCCCTTGAAAACTCGCGCCTGTTTATTTTCTTAAATCGTACTCCCCCACCCCCCATTTTTTGAATGTAATAAAATTTAATTAATAAAATGTAATGTAATAAAATTTAACTAATAAAATGTAATGTAATAAAATTTAATTAATATAAAATGTGCGAGATTAAATCCTGTTCGATTTTTCAAAAATTACAAGAACATCATTAGAAAATATATAAAGATACAAATAACTTGCTGTAAAATGAAATGAATAAAATGTATACTGTACTTTCGTCTTTTAAGATTTAAAAATCCTACATAATGGAACTTCATGAACTAAACTAATGTTTCAAGAAAGAAGTGCATTTTCCCAAATTAATATAAATTTTACAATGTTGACTACTTTAAAAGAAAATTTTTGATTAAAATTTGCATTATTCAACCTTAAAAAAAGGAATATAAATAAATTTTGAAAATATAAATGTACTTTTAGTCATTAATTTCTTTATAAAAAATATCTTTGGTTTAATAAACGAATTTAAATTAGTCCTATTCTTCAATACTGAAATGTTTGCATGTATCTGAGGTTGGGAAACACGACTCTAAAATATACATTATATTACGAAAAGAACACTAACTTATTCACATAAAAAAAGCTAGCATTGCCTGGAATTTAAGATGCAAACCTTTGATTAAAATTCTAGTTGAACTTGGAAGTCTTCGAAACCAATAAACACTTTAAAAATACCCTTGTTTCAAATAAAAAATAAAAAAACCCTGCGCGCCATCTTGTACCGCGCACTTCAAGTAAACTCCAACTCCAACTGACGTCACAGATAGTGTTCATGGCATTCGCCTCCGAGACCTCGTACAGCACGGACCGTTTTCTGCGCTCCTCCTGTAACCGGTTTCTCACCACGTGGCGTGCTACGAACCTCGTGTTTGCTCTTCTCGTCTTCTCTGGACTCCCTCCATTCCTGACTGGACATGGCGTCCGCCTCTTCGTTACATACTGCCACAACAGGCCTCCCTCCTGATGTTTCTATTATTATAGAAACATTTCGGACTTTGACTTTGCCAGCAACCCTCGAGCATGGAGACCTTGACAGACTGATTCATGACTTCCTTCTTCATCAATTGTACAAGCTCCAAGATGGCCACTCCAGTCACTCCCAAGAAAGCTTCATGGGTATGTGTAAATCTCTGTTATCCTATCTTGAGCATTCTGTAAACTTTGACGATTCCACCCCTTTCAAAAATGAAATTGACGAATTCTTAGCTATCTCAGGAAGCCTAACTCAGTGCAATACTACTCCTAGTAATGTTAACTCTAATGTAATAAATAATCATTCTAATGCTAAAAATAACTCTAATATTGAATCTAATGTAAACTCCAGTAAATTAATTACTAGTATCTCTCATAGAGAGGGACCTAATTCTAACGATAATATAAATAACTCTATTGACAATGAAAGCTTATATTCAAATAGTAAAAGTAATTCTTCTAGATCTGATGAACTCAGAGCACAAGTGGACTCGGAAGGATTTAGATACCCCAAAAATTCTGTCCTATGCCAACAATCCTACATAGCAACGATATCCCGACTGCTCGGAATAGATTTTCTTCTACTGATATAGACACCTCTCCCCCCCCCCCCCAAAAAAAAAACAGCGAACAAACCGTCATAAATGATTCCAACCAAAATGATCCTCATGAAATCCCATTGATCAACTCTCAATCATTGATCAACTCTCCCATTGATCAATAAAAATCAAATCTTATCCACTGCTTATACGCTCGCCCCCCCCCCCCCCCCCAGCCACAAACCGGCTTCCCCTCAGCCCTCAGATTTCCCCCCTCTCCAGAAAGTTGCATCAAATAACGCTAACTCCCAAAATAAAGAAAACCTCAACCAAAAACAAGTAACTACCCCCAGTACAAATTCTAGCAACAAATCTTACGCTGAAATTGCTTCGGGAAATAAAACCCCCCAACATCAACAATCCGGCTCCCCCCTCCATCCCCAAACTCCTCCCCAGATCTCAACTTCTAGCTAATGTGAAAAAACAGACTCTCCAAAACGTATCTATACATTCATATATCTCCCCCCCCCCTGCTTCAGAATCGTCTCAGGAATCTCCCACTGCTGTAATGCCCTCCCAATCTAACACATCTCAAATTTCAGATTTCATCCAATTAATACAGGAATTCAGAAAAATGTTCTCAGATCTCGACCTTAGCTTCATTAAAATTAAAAATTTTATCAACATTGTTCTCGCCACGGTGAATAATCCAATTAACCCTCTAGAAAAGCTTCTTAATATAATATCGGCCCTTGGAGAGGTCTTCTGCACAGCCCCCCCCCCCACCATGACGAGTAAAAACCTTGATTCTTTAAAGATCTTGTCGTGGAACGCCAATGGCCTCCGCGGCAAAATCTCCGAACTTCGCACAAAATAATCATATCGACATTATCTTGATACAAGAAATTAGACCCGGACCTCGCCCCCCCCCCTCAAAATTGCAGACTTCATAAATTATACGGCACTTCGTAACCATTCCAATAATACCCAGTCAGCCCACGGTGGCGTCTCCATTTACGTTAAGTACAATATCCCCCATCACGAAATGAACCCGGTTAATACAAACCTTATTGAAAATAAAATGATACAACTCTCCCTCCCAAGCTACCCTCCATAATCATCGGTTCTATCTACATCAAACCCTCCCAAATCGTCGACATTACCCCCTACCTCAATAGCATCTTCAATATTAATCATCGCACAATTATGGTAGGAGACTACAATGCACACCATCCTAACTGAAATTGTAGGCAAAGGAACCAGTACGGAAAAGCACTGCAAAATTTCATAACTACGAGCGGCATCCATATGGCCATTCCCGCCATGCCCACCCACTACTCACATTCTGCCTCCCCATCCACCATTGACTTTGGCCTTCTTAAAAATATCCACCTGCCCTTCTCCATTGAAACCCTTAATGAACTCCATTCAGACCACCTCCCCCTCCTCTCCTTGCAGCTAAACTCCCTCAAATCGGAGGTTAAGGGGCTTCATCAGTCACAAGTTTCAATCTTCACCTTCCATGTTAATGTATGGCCGTTTTAGTGCTAGATAGCATAGCTCCTCCAAAAATCAACCTATTTCAATTTTGTTTTCAGGATCTCAAAGTTATAGAAATTGAAGTTTGCTTTATAATTTTACTTTTTGTTAAAATTATTGTTAAGTATTTTTAACAATTTATTGAAGTTGAGAGTCACTAAGAAAAGTCAAAACTAAAAGTTTAATCGTCTTTTATCAATTTGCATTTCATAATACTCGAATTTGAAAAAAGCAGTGCACATGAATAGAATTTTAGCTTTCGATAGATGCCTAAATTTTTGCGCTATCATAAATAGATTTCCAGCAACTTTTAATTGAAGCAAATATGGATCTGAAAAAAATTGTATTTTGCTTTCCCCCTCTTTCTTATTTCCTTCAGGGGTTGACAGGATTCCCGTGGGGAGACGTTGTTTATGGGCGTTTATTCGAAGGCGGCGGGATTTCTTCTTGTCAGGAGGAGGATAAGGGGCAGAACTAATCCCGCCGGTCATGAAAGGAAGAAGGGTAGAGGGTGAAAATTGTTCTCAAGTTACGTGGAAAGGCATTTTGAGTTGGGAGTGGAAAACGGTTTAGATACTGGACCTTTTTATTTCAGTATGCTTACTCGATATAGAGCGTCTCTTTCTTCATTCTCGAGTTAGCTAGTTTTGCCAATCACTATTTAATAATATTCTGCTGTAATTTCAATTTTTACTTTACCGTTGGATATATAAGTATATCATATACTTAATTTTCTTTTTCTATTTTTCTCTTGTAAATATTTAAAATTTATAATTATATTTTTGTTGTAATTATTTTGTCATTATATCGTCTAAATAATTATATTTCTATGGAACATTAGGTGACATTTTCGTCAAATTAGCGACATTTTAAAAAATCGCCAAATTTATCGCCAAGTGATACTGTAGAACTGATAGTCCCATTTTGCGACAAATTGACGAAACATCATCACAATACTATTCCCTAACAAAACACAATTATTAAGCGCGATTTTATCAATTCCATAGTATCTTTACGGATTTACAAACATGTTTATCAATTTGGTGATATTAAAAAAATTCGCTAAATGTGTTACTAAGTAGGATGGATGGACTGACCGACAGATGCTACCGAAACATCATTTTAGCACTCTCTTCTAAAAAAACGAATTTAATTTCATTGATTTGCGTCATTTGTATCAATTTGGAGACATTTCCGCTAATTTGGTAAAGTTTAAGAAAAGTAACCAAGTTATTTAGAGATATTCCGGTAAATTCGTAGCTCTGAATTTGCAAATCTGAAGAATAAAATATCCTGATCCCGTTTGTATATAATAAATGAAAACACTAAAATTGTTTTAGAAGATACACCCGTGGTAGGGGAAGGAGGGTACGGTCCCTGTGGATGCCTCCTCCACTGGGTTCCGGTCTAAATTGGGTGGCACTTCCCGGCCGTCCAAACAGTTACCTTACACCTTTCTGGTAGGTCGGACGGTCTGGGTCTCAACAACAGCAACAACAACCCGTTCTACTCTTTTTCTGCTTCAACAATCGGCTAAATGAATTTATTGGGTAAACACAATATATGAGTTTATTAGCTAAACACAATATATAAACTTGAAAACTCTTTGCCAAAATAAATGAAAGTGATGTACGCACTCCGCAATTAATATAATTAAAAGAACAATCAATCTGTTCATTTATAAAATATATTTTTACATCCATTTATTTATTATTCAAATAGAAAAAAAATCTGATGTGGGCTACACATGACTTTCCTTATATAATGCAATGAGTTTACTACTTTTACAGTTAAAAAAATCTGATGTGGGCAACACATGACTTTCCTTATACAATGTAATGAATTTACTACTTTTACAGTAAAAAAATAGGTTTTTCTTATAGTAGATACTAATATTTTTTCCAAGATATTGAATTTCCAACAATTAGTCGTCATTTTCATTGATTTAGCGTCATTTTTATCCACTTGGCGAGATTTTTGTTAATTTGGCAACATTTCAAAAAGTCGCCAAGTTGGCGACATTCCGCCAAATTCGTCGCCAAAATCTCGCCAAGCATTATGGATGAAGAGATAAGTTATTCTTACAGCAGATAAATGACTATTGGCGTTCAAATACAAAAGTATTACTCAAAGTATCTTTTTCCATGAATGGAACGAGCTAGATCCACGAGAATGATGTCACCCAATTTATCGTATGGTATTACATATGAAAAGTGAACATGTTTCTCAATAGGAAATATTTTTTTTTATTTTACATGACTTTTTGATAATTCTTTTGAAAAATGTGCAATATCTCGAGAACGGTTTCTGTTAGCGTTCTAAAATTTAAGCCAATCGTTTTCTAATGAAATATTACATAAGAAATGTCTATTTGCGTAACTTTATTAGTGGTTTTGATTTTTTGACGATTTTTTCAAAATTTTATTTGAAAATTTAGAGGGGTTCTGAACATTCGATTGCGTATAAAAACAATTGGCTTCCAGTGTTTACGGATTGTGATTTTTGTACCAAATTTGGTTCGAATCGGTCCATTCGTTCGTCAGTTATCGTCTCCACAGTCTCACTGACACACACACAGACATCACTTCAAAAATGTTTCATTCGTGATCAGGGATGCTTGAAACGTGCTCTCCCGTCGAAAACTCGAATTCGAATTTTCGACCCCGTCACAATACTTTCCTTATACATTATGTATATAAGGAAAGTAAAAATGGTATTCTTATAGTAGATACTTATATTCTTTCCAAGATATTGAATTTTCGTCAATTAGTCGTCATTTTCATTAAGTTAACGTCATTTTTATCAATTTGGCGAGATTTTTGTTAATTTGGCAACAATTAAAAATGTTGCCAAGTTGGCGAAATTCCGCCAAAATCTCGCCAAGCGTTATGGACGGAGAAATAAGTTATTCTTACAGCAGATAAATGACTATTGGCGTTCAAATACAAAAATATTACTCAAAGTATATTTTTCATGAATGGAACGAGTTAGATCCACGAGAATAATGTCATCCAATTTATCGCATGGTATTACATATGAAAAGTGAACATGTTTATTAATAGGAAATATATTTTTTTTTCTTTTGTATAACTTTTTGATAATTTTTTTGAAAAATGCGCAATATCTCGAGAACGGTTCATGTTAGCGTTCTAAAATTTATGTCAATCGTTTTCTAATGAAAAATCACATAAGAAATGTCTATTTGCGTAACTTTATTAGCGGTTTTGATTTTTTGACGATTTTTTCAAAATTTCACTCGAAAATTTATGTGGGTTCTGAACATTCGATTGCGTATAAAAACAATAGGCTTCCAGTGTTTACGGATTGTGATTTTTATACCAAATTTCGTTCGAATCGGTCCATTCGTTCGTCGGTTATCGTCTCCACAGACCCACACCCACCCACCCACACACACACACACACACACACACACAGACATCACTTCAAAAACGTTTGATTCGTGATCAAGGATGCTTGAAACGTGTTCTCCCATCGAAAACTCGAATTCGAATTTTCGACCCCGTCACAATACTTTCCTTATACATTATGTATATAAGGAAAGTAATAATAATAAATATTAACAACACACTTAATTTCATTCCGTTGCCGAGCAACATGGTATCAGATAGAATCTTCGTCATAAAATACACAATTAAATAACCATTTTGATTTCTTTATGCTTTTCATTGTTCAGTAAAAGCTTGTTTAAAATAATGGTCTAAAACTTTGTCACGTCGAAGTACATGGCTCTAGTCCTCAATATCATTCTCTTTCTATCATGACCAATTTTTCAAATTATAAAATTTTCAAGCGTAGAATAATATGGGGGAATTTATCATATTTGTACATCCATCCACAATTTAAATTCCTCTTGTTCGAAGTCTGCTATATTTTGAATCCTAGGACTAATGTCGAGTTTATTGCGTGAAATGGTCTAAAACTTTGTCGTTTACGTGAAAATTGAAACGTAAGAACATAAATTAGAGTTTATTTTAAAAGTAATATTAAATTACCAATTCTGTCAGATATTGGGATTAGAAAAATTTCTATTCCCGAAATCCCGATATTGTAAAAACATCCGAGATTGCAATCCCTAATTGCATAAATAGGAAGTTATTATTATTATTAGTAGTAGTATTATTAATATTTATTATTATGCCTCTAGTCATGGTGATATAGAATGCTATTCTATTTCATGTTCAAAATGGATTACAAACTGTAAAATATTTGAAATAAAAAATAATTATTTCCTCTGTAGTTTTTTAAAACAAAGATTTTACTACCACGCAAAATAATCAACGATGGTTCTTATTCAATATTACACCACCTTGCTGACTGCATTTTTCACTTTCCTGTGGCCTATAGCCTTGTGTGTTGGTCTCATTATCGGAGGTGATGGGTGAAGACACGTGCTCAAAGTGATATAGTACTCTGGGGACACATACAATGGTAAGGGGAAGATCTCCAGGCACGGGAATTTGACACTAATAACTTTCTGTCACAGCAAGGTAGCTCCTGGAAGCTGCCGGTCCTGCTGTGGGGGAAAGCAAACTAGTTGGTCCGATCTCAGACGGAAAGAAATCTGGATATTTTTTGTGTGATGAGGAGCCTTAAAGCCCCTGTGGTTAGGCACTCTTGCACGTATACTACATTCCTCGACTTTTTTTATTGAGCCAAGTGATCAGTGCTTTCTGTTCAGTCTTCTGTTGCAGTGACTTAGATTAAAGTTATATCCAAGCTATTTACTATTTTTGCGATGGAAGAAATTGAGTACTTTGAGTCAAACTGCGGTCAACCTATCTTAGCCTATGAAGGATATTTACATTATTTAATGGCTACCTATAAAAATAAAAATAAAATATAAATTTTCAGAAACATATCGTGTAAAGGATCATGTATCTCAGATGAAAATAGCACGATATTGAAAGAAAATAATCATTCTTGTGTACCTGATCTCTCAAAAATAGAAGTCGGAAAATCCATTGCGGAATGCAAAAAAAGAAAGGAAAAAAAAATATCGAGAAGAGTTAACCCCTATACCAAAAGTACACTTGACTACTTTTTCACAAGTTTATGATTCTGGACTTGATTTAGTTACAGCAACACCCAATTTCTCGTCACTGAAATCATCCTTATATAGGCAACGGCACAAGGCACTGGGGTTTGCTTCTATACCCAATGAAAGAGAAAATATTGTCATTCCCAGACAATAAACAGATGATTTTCTCCTGGTGGATGAAGGCTTGTCTGACCGAATTTTAATATTTTCCTCTGAGAATGGCCGGAAATCGCTGAAGGATAACAAGATGTGTTTCGGTGGCAGCACCTTCAAAAGTTGCTGTCCCCAATTCCAACAGTTGTACACGATACATGTTGATATCTAAAGTACAGATTTGGAAACAAACATTGTTCCAGCAGAATATGCTTTACTTCCTGGAAAAACAGAGAATAATTACAATGCAATGCTAATGTATCTCAAATAAAAGTTATCTATGTGGCCTCAATCAATGTGGATGACGGATTTTGAGTCATCCACAATAAAAACTTTGAGAAATTCTTTCCAAAATTCTACATTGAAAGGATGCAATTTCCATTTTAACTAATGTTTGTGGAGGAAGATCCAAGCATTAGTCTTTGTGAATTTGTATAAAGATGACCCCGAAATAAGACTACATGTTCGCATGTGTGCTGCATTAACTCACATTCCACCAGGAAAAGTAGAAGATGGCTGCCTTAGCATAATGGAAACATCGCCAGCTATCGAAGAAATTGAAAATTTTAACAATTATATGGTTGAACAATGATTCGAAAATGATACATTTTCAGATATGTGGAATTATTTTAAGCAGCGCCATAGGACAACGAACGCAGTTGAATGCTGGCATTCCAAACTAAACAAAAACATTCAAGCATTCATAAGCCTCACCGGAATATCTTAGAACTTAAACAAATTTAAAGGAGGATGCAAATTATTATGATGTAATTCGAAGAAAAACGGAGCTTCATATCTATGAAAATAAAAGAAATCTTAAATACGTAAAACTTGATAAGAGGATTGATAGAATAGTCTATGATTTTATTGATAGAAAAACATCAGTAGGAGACTGCCTTAAGATACTAAATTATGTTGTGCAATTGCAAAAGCCATTGAGAACTAAATTACATCAATTGAAAAGAAAAAAAAATGGTTAGTAAAATACTGCAAGTAGATGTACTGATAAATATACTTATACGATCAAGTTAGAAAATAAAAAAATCTGATGTGGGCAGCACACTGCAAATTCAAATTCATTTTCTTATTTTTTAATTTCATGATTTTTATTTTTGATATACTGTCCAATTTTAAGTTTGAAGGGTCATGAAGTCGGTTTTATTCGTGGTAGTGTAAAAAATTACACGAAGAACAAGTACGGGCCAACGGCCGTACCGTGCTGAAAGCACCGGTTCTCGTTAGAACACCGAAGTCAAGCAGCATCGGGCGCGGTTAGTACTTGAGTGGGTGACCACCTGGGAACACCGCGTGCTGTTGGCACATTTCGGGCGCGGTAGCCCTGTGGTTTGCGCGTGGGATTTGCACGCTGCCACAACTGCCGCCGTGTTCATGCGGAGTACGATCACGTTAAACATGTAGGTCCGTAAGTCCTTCCGAGAGGTTGGTGGTAGGGGAAGGAGGTCCCTGTGGATGCCTCCCCCACTGGGTTCCGGTCTAAATTGGGTGGCACTTCCCGGTCGTCCAAACAGTTACCTTATACCTTTCTGGTAAGTCGGACGGTCTGGGTCTCAACAACAACGAAGAACAAGTACGTAATTAATATATTTTAGCAATTTTAGTCATTTATTTCACATTTTCACGATCTTTGAGGACCATCTTGCAAAATAGAGTCGGTTATATGTTTCAGAATCATGACAAAATCTAATCAGTATCAGAATGTCCCTTGAGTGACGTAATAACTAAATTTTAAAAAATTTCATTAGTTATTTCACTACAGGGAAAATTGTGTTCAGTTTTCCAAAACTGAAAAACTTAAATATCTAGAATGATCCGTCTTAAAGTAATAAGGTTTGTTCTTATTCCTTTTGTTGTAAAAAATTTATAAAACATGCATTTAATTGATACATTTGTAGCATTTTATGCTACATTTTGGCAATTTTTGCGAACCATTTCGCATTAAATAAAAAAGAAAAAAACAGCAGATTCTTACCAAAGATTCTTACCTCGTACCAAAGAAGTCTAACTAGCACCAGGATAACCCACAGTCAACTTATCTACCGAATTTTGTAAAACTTGGTCAATTAGTTTCCCATTTAAAGTGGAGACATACAACTTTTGTGGGGCATTTTGCGAAAAAGGTAGGCATTTCTATTTCGAATCATACCAAAATCTAACCAAGTGATTTATCTATCAAATTTTGTGAAATTTGGTCTGTTAGTTTTTCAGCTAGAGTGGATACATGCAAGTTTTTGGGGTCCATTTCGAAAAAAAAATGCAGGTTCTTTTATTCTGAATTGTACTAAAGTCTAAACAGTACCAGGGAAAACTCACAAGTAACTTCTCTATAAAACTTTCTGACATTGGATCAATTAGTTTTTGAGTTATAGTGGGCACATATATTGCACAAACAGACACACATTCTCACACACTCTCTCATCCAGGCATGTAACCAGGGGAGGGGCTCAAGGGGCTGAAGCCCCCCTCCCCCGAAATCTAAAAAAAAGAAAGAAAGAAATCTCTAGTCACGAATGAAACTTGACGTTCAACTCTGTGTAAATTTCCAATTTTCATCAATGCAAAACACCTATTTAGTTCCAAAAACGAAATATTCCATTACTTGTTTCATAACATGCTGCCTGCAGGCAGTTTATAGTTATTGCGTTCTCATTTTAGCAGCAGTGGAATTGCCTTAATTATAATACTATCGCCCCCTAAGATTCGCCTTAGTTTACAATCGTCGCTAAGAGAGGTGTAAACTTAAACAGTTTTTTTACCCCTCACTACCGCGAACTTCGTGTGGGGCTCAGCTCCGAGGCTCGAGCCCTCACGGCCCACACTGACCCAAATTGCAGATGAATGATATTTTGTTTTGTTTTATCATAGACGGGACTTGAGAGTTGGTCCCGCGGGCTCTCATGCAGATTTTGAAAACCCGGCGCTTATATTACCCCTATGTGTTTCGTTCTATTTTGAAATGTTTCTAGGATCTCACTTCTATATATTAAAAGGCAATGTCTGTGTGTGTGTCTTATACACTATAGGCTCAGCGACCGCACGTCGCAGAGCTACGAAATTTGGCAATCGGAGACCCGGGGGGGGGGGGGGGGAGGTGACAAGTGAAAACCGATTTTTAAAATTTGAATTATTTTTTTATTATCTAATGCTTTATGCGATTTCGACCGTTTTTTCCCCTTTTTTTCTCCACCATCCAGATGTCGTAGAACAACAACAGCAACAAAAAAAAAAAAATCACACAATCGGAAAGAGCAGTTAATTGCGAGTAAAAATATATCAATTTCAAATCTCAATTTCAATTTCTAATATTTTTTAAAGATTTTAAAACAAAAGTCACTTTCGGTTAAAAAAAAACGAACTTTCGTTTTTAAATCCTCGCATCCGAAAAAGTAGTTTCCCCTTTTTTCTCCACCATCCAGACGTCGTAGAAAAAAACAAATCACGCCATCGGAAAGAGCCCGCAGAGTGAGCAGACAATTGCGAGCAAAAATATATCAATTTCAAATTTCAGAGACAAATTCTAATATTTTTTAAAGATTTTAAAACAAAAGTCACTTTCAGTTAAAAAAAAACGAACTTTCGTTTTTAAATCCTCCAATCGGAAAAGGTTCCGACAATTTCGACTAATAATTTACATTTTTAGAAAGCTCAAAGATCTGGCTTTCTTACAAGAACAGTAGGGGATTAGAGGGAGTTCAGCGGCACTTCAGAGGCGGTGAATCCCTATACTTTAACATGGGGAACCCTCCGAGGCCAGAAAATGAGTGCATCAACAGAGGCGGTGGTAATGTCCCATGCTTTAACATAGGGGTTCTCAGAAGTCGGTGTGAGACGGTACGGTTACGGTTCCATAAGACAGGTATGGAAAAAAGGTGACGTCACAGAAGAGAGTGGAGTTTATGACGTATATTGTTTTTCCCTTTTTAAGTGTTAATGTTTTAAAAATTTCATAAATGTAAGGTTTCTTATAATTTTTCTAAAAATGTAAGTTTTTTCAACAAGTTGGATTTTGAGGGTTGTCGGATTTTTCTATGGTAAATAACATGAATTTTAAGAATGTGCCGTTTTTAGCGTTTTTTTCACAAAAAGTTTTCAAAACGTTAAAAAAACAACAAAAATGTACGTTTTTTCAACAAGTTGAAGTTTTGGAGTTGTTGGATTTCTCTATGGGAATTAACATGGGTTTTCACACTTTTGTGAATTTTTTGTAAAAAAAATGTGGTTTTTCGCAAAAAAGCGGCCAAAAATGTGTTTTTTGAAAAACGCGGAATCGGCCGATTTTTTTTCAAACTGTCGGATTTCTCTATGGGAATTAACATAGGTTTTCACACTTTTGCAATTTTTTAAAAAAAAATGTGCGTTTTTGCAAAAATGCGGCCAAAAAAGCGTGTTTTTAGAGTAGCAGAATCGCATGAATTGGGTGTATGAGAGGGGGTGTGTTTCCTCAATAATCATAGATACTTGTTTTCAACTATCCAAATGCAGTAATGTCTCTTTAATAAATTAGATACTGTTAGAAAAATATATTATTTTTTTAATTGTGGTCCCACCTCCACCCGGTGTATAGGATACACCGCCACAATTTCTATTTTTTTTTTCTTTTTTCCTTCTTTTTTTTTTTCCTTCTTTCTCTTTTTCCTTTTTTTTATTTTTTTATTTTAAAGTGTCCGTAGGCATAACTTGTAATGCCGTCCTCGAGTAAATATCTTTTATCATCAATGGGTGACAAAGCCACCTTTTTCTGGCATACAGTGAATAGTTTATGATGGCTACTATCAATTCTAATCTGTTCTTCCATGGTAGGTCTAACACTCAACAAGCATTGTCTATAGTCATTGTGTGTAATTTTCCGTGCAACCACATGTGTAGAAACACCTTTAGCTCTTTTCTTTTCTCCAGCAGATGATAGAATAGAGTACATTTTAGGTCTAAGTCCTATAAACTCTTGAATGGGGGTTGAATTCAGTTCATCTTTAAAATATCCAATACGCTTTTTATTGTCTTCACTGAAGAGGGGATGATCCTTGGGATAGTCAGAAAAATCATATAGGTGTTTATGTTGGTTCATATCTTCATAAATATCAGCAGTTTGGATTTCATAAGCCAATGAATCAGTATCGGTGAAGAGAAGCGAAGCTTTTTCACCATATTGGCTTTTAATATGTTTATAATGAAACTCATACATCAGGAGTTTAGATAACTCCAAAATAGCAAAGCCAACGTATATAGGCCGGTTCATTAAAATGCAATTCCTTACACGTTCAACACCCACCAGATCTTCGCTAAAAATCCTGATAGCTCTAAAAGCTGGAGATGCCACCACCTTCAGGGCCCGCTTTGAAGAATTCACTAGTTCAATATTCACTCGATTTCGAAGATTCTCCATCGTTTTTCCAAACACAGCGTTATTAAGCAATTTAAAAAAGTCTTTCTCAAAATTAGTCTTTGCCTTCCTTCTTTCTTCTGTGTTAAATTGGATGTATTTCTCCAACCAGGGCTTCTGATTAAATTTTAAGGTCTTGTGAATTTTCTCGAGTCTTAAACCTAATGATAGGTATAGCTGAAGGTTACGATAGTGAACAATATAATGTTTCTTGTCATGCAGATTGGGTACCAATTTCGTAGTACTAACAAAATGTCCATGATGTAATTGTTGAACCAGTCGTTCAGCATAAGGGGATAGCATTTCTCGTTCAATCTTCACCCTTTCAGGGGCTAGAGGGTATTCATTATGATAATCATGTAAGGATTCAGGATACTCCAGATCCACTTCAAATATATACCCCTCTTGGGCATTATCCTTTAGACTCATTGTCCAGGATTCATTCAAATTTTCTGTAGATACCCATTCAAAGCCACCATAGGGCAATGGTTGAGACATTTCCCAACCATATAGGTTATTAGCATCAAGATAGATAATGTGCTTATCAGGCTTAGTAGAATCGTAATTTTCCAAATAACGATTATTAGCCTCGGATCTACGCTGACTTATCATACATATGCCACCGCGGATTCCACGTTCTATAAACAGTAGCATATTTTCATCTGTGAGTAGTTCTAGGGTTTGCTCAGTCATTTTTAAAGAGGCCTGCCAAGCCAGTCCAGGGGCGGTCATCATATGGGCGGCATCTAAATCATAGTTCCTCTTGCAAATTTTTCGAAAATTCTCAAATACATCGGCTAACAGTAGCACATCCGTTTTTACATACAGGTCGTGATATTTTCCCAGGTTCTTTATGTTAAAGGTATCCCATACAGTTTGGGCATGCCGATAATCTTCACTCTTAATATCTTCGCCTTTAATATCATTATGAAATGCAGAAGGGGGAGGGAGTACATTTTCATCAAATTTTTGAAAGGATGTCATATAGCTATAGGGATATACTCCTTTCCTAATAAGAGCATTCTGTTGTACTATATCAGGGAAATGTTCTCTGAGAATATGAAATTCACTCAAGTCTAAATTGGAAACTAGCTTTTCCAGGGAAGCATTCAGAAACTGTAGGCTATCAATAAATTGTAAACAGACACGGGGCCCCTCTTTCTTTGAAATCTTAAAAGATATGTATTTTTCAATATTAGTGGCAATCACATCAATTTTATGGTCTTGCAATTTCCCAAAACTCAGCATAATATGATGAGAGTCATAATTTTTTAAATTATGAAACACTACAGGAATATTCATACTTTGTCTATAGTTAAGATTACAGGCATTATGCAGGGCACCTCTATAGGCTCCAGTCACGTGA
The DNA here is from genome assembly GCA_951213105.1 of Amaurobius ferox. Classification (NCBI taxonomy): domain Eukaryota; kingdom Metazoa; phylum Arthropoda; class Arachnida; order Araneae; family Amaurobiidae; genus Amaurobius; species Amaurobius ferox. The sequence goes on from OX578136.1 coordinate 113,577,065, forward strand.
TTGTGATCACGCACACGATCTGTTTTCAGTTCACGATGGCACACGTTGCAATGGGTAGCTCTTTCAAAGTCAACTTCATTCTCCTTAGTCATTCGCAGTGGTTTAACATAACGTAATTTTTCTCCAAGATACTGTTTCTCCATTATCAAGTTGTTAAGAAAATGATTCACAGGGTCGATACCTCGATACACAGTAGCTTGTTTCAGGCATTTTCCATCAGGCCCCACTATTAAATAGGCATATCCACAAGGTTCATGAATTGCTAGTCTATGCGTGTAAGATCTAATATTCGAGGGTTTTGTAGTGTCTTCTTTAACGATCAGGGCTTCAAAGTCAGCATAAATTATGAAAGGGATGGAATGCTGATACTGTTTGTTCGTGAATTGGAGATATTTCTGATCTTCCGAGGGCATTTTAATGCGCTGAGGTGCATGTTCTTTACAATATTGAGCATGATCTTGTAAAAGATCGTCTCTGCTGTAACGATGTAAACATCTATAACATATATATTGGGCTCCATTGTGCTTAGTTATATCTCCCAGCAAGCGTGACATATTCCTTATGAGAGTATAGTGTTGCTTATCTTCATCACTAATCAACAGGAGATTCACACAGTCTTCATCTTCACGTTTGGATATATGCAAAGGAAAAATATCTTCATCTTCGTATCCATATACATTTATTCGTATATTATTCAATATCTCCAAGTTTAATGTCATTTTCAAAACTTTTATAATGTGACACTCTTTCAGGCTTATATTCACGGGATATATAGTATTTGTGGGCTAATAGGCACCACACCAGGCATTTCCCGTCTTCATTTCGAATATTGAGTAAAGCTTTCTTGGCTGCAAGTTTTGTTGGCAAAGGTATATAGCTAGAAGCTGCAAGAGGCTTATACTTTGCACAGAAAACATCTATCTTTCGCATCTTTTGTAAAGTCCATCCAGAGCCTCGGCTGACAAATTCTTCGAATAACTTCAAGATTTGAGAAAAGGCTTCTTCAACATTGTTGGGAGGGGTATCATCACGAAGTTCTGTCACAACATCTGTTCTAAAATATGAGCTGGATACCTCTTGACCATTTGCAATGTCACGAATAAATTGCACATCCGCAATAAGATACCACTTAATAGATCTGTATGCATCAAGTTCGTCTTTTAATATCTTCAATAGCTGAGGGCGAATCTCATCAAAACATAGCATAAGATCCCCCTCTACACTTTCAGTGGGTTTCAGAGTGTGTACAGAGAATACATCTAAACCCTTCTTCTTCTTCGCTGCAATCTTGGGACGCTTATTAGAAGTTGAGGGTAAAGCAGGAGCTTTTCTCTTTTTAGAACCGTGTTCAATACGCTGGTGGCGCAGGGCGTCACTTTTCTTGCTGAATATAAGTTCACAATGCTTGCATTTCACACCATCCTTCAGATGAAGTAACAGGTGGCGCTTCAGGTTATCTCGTCTAGTAAACTGTATGGAGCATTGAGTGCATTCAAACACTTTAACGGGAGAATGCGTATTCACATGTCTAGCCAAGTCTTCCTTACGAACAAATGCACGTTCGCATACTTTACATCGATAATTCAAGGCATCATCGTTAGAATGAATCTTCATATGTCTTGCTAAGGCATCTTTTCTAGAAAACTGCATTTCACAAGTAGGGCACACCTGCAAAAGATAAAAAAATACAAGACTTTAGTATAAACACGCTATTCTCGGTAACAATGTAATACATTTCAGATGTATATATATATATATATCATTACATATGTATATAAAGAAATCATGAATCCATTATATTTTCCCCATTAGAAGTACTAAAATTCCTGAATTAAAGAATATATCCAGATACAAGACATTTCATGTAAGATCCCCAAGACATTTAATTAAATTCATAAAAACACTCATTAAAAAAGTTGTTACGCATCATAAAAATACAAAGTTTAATAAAATGAGAGAATAAAATCACATTAAAACAAGTACTTACATGTCCAATCCTGTTCAAAGAGGACACATTACGCATAGGAACGTCAGTAACGGTAGGGATAGTACCTCCGATATTACTTTCTAAGGCAAACATACTCGCAGAAGAACTTTAAACACCTCTTAACAGCACGAAATTCACAACAGAAATGATAAAATCGCTGCTTAAAGACCGCCTACACCCATTCATAAAAAAATAGTTCTTGGTGTATCCTTCCGCCAAGGTCACCCCAAGGTTATCTCTAAAGAGTTCTTGGTGTATCCATCCGCCAAGGTCACGTGATAGTTATATCACGGTTACCGCTAGATTTACAACACACAAATGTAATTATGCACACATCCGATAAAAAAAATAAACAATTCGTTCAACATCGCAATCGATTATATCCTTTTTAATAATCGTAATCGATACATTAAATAAATTCACATAAAATAATAGATTTTAATAAAATAATGAAAGAAAATCCCTTTGCGAGACCCCATAAAACCTCCAATCCTTATGTAATACAACAGCGCGCTATCCCTTACAAGCATAAAACCCCCGAATAACATATGCTCCTCTCTCCCCCTCCCTCCCCGAGACATCACACCAATACTCCCCGCTATTACTTCACCACACGCTAAACGTAACCCATAGCAACCGGAATCCATAATAAAACATTCACCTTCACCTCCAACATACATCCAAATATACAGTCATTCAACGTGAAACCCGTATTTTTACAGCAAAAATCACTTTACAGGGATTCATAGAACAAAAAATCCTAAAAAATCAACAAATTCATCCAGAAACTAGCTAAAACCCTCAAATTACTTATAATTATCATCTACATATGCTATATAGCCATTTGCAACCTTAAAACGTGAACGTGACCTTAAAACGTGAAACCTTAAAACGTGAAGATGAAGACTGTGTGAATCTCCTGTTGATTAGTGATGAAGATAAGCAACACTATACTCTCATAAGGAATATGTCACGCTTGCTGGGAGATATAACTAAGCACAATGGAGCCCAATATATATGTTATAGATGTTTACATCGTTACAGCAGAGACGATCTTTTACAAGATCATGCTCAATATTGTAAAGAACATGCACCTCAGCGCATTAAAATGCCCTCGGAAGATCAGAAATATCTCCAATTCACGAACAAACAGTATCAGCATTCCATCCCTTTCATAATTTATGCTGACTTTGAAGCCCTGATCGTTAAAGAAGACACTACAAAACCCTCGAATATTAGATCTTACACGCATAGACTAGCAATTCATGAACCTTGTGGATATGCCTATTTAATAGTGGGGCCTGATGGAAAATGCCTGAAACAAGCTACTGTGTATCGAGGTATCGACCCTGTGAATCATTTTCTTAACAACTTGATAATGGAGAAACAGTATCTTGGAGAAAAATTACGTTATGTTAAACCACTGCGAATGACTAAGGAGAATGAAGTTGACTTTGAAAGAGCTACCCATTGCAACGTGTGCCATCGTGAACTGAAAACAGATCGTGTGCGTGATCACAATCACGTGACTGGAGCCTATAGAGGTGCCCTGCATAATGCCTGTAATCTTAACTATAGACAAAGTATGAATATTCCTGTAGTGTTTCATAATTTAAAAAATTATGACTCTCATCATATTATGCTGAGTTTTGGGAAATTGCAAGACCATAAAATTGATGTGATTGCCACTAATATTGAAAAATACATATCTTTTAAGATTTCAAAGAAAGAGGGGCCCCGTGTCTGTTTACAATTTATTGATAGCCTACAGTTTCTGAATGCTTCCCTGGAAAAGCTAGTTTCCAATTTAGACTTGAGTGAATTTCATATTCTCAGAGAACATTTCCCTGATATAGTACAACAGAATGCTCTTATTAGGAAAGGAGTATATCCCTATAGCTATATGACATCCTTTCAAAAATTTGATGAAAATGTACTCCCTCCCCCTTCTGCATTTCATAATGATATTAAAGGCGAAGATATTAAGAGTGAAGATTATCGGCATGCCCAAACTGTATGGGATACCTTTAACATAAAGAACCTGGGAAAATATCACGACCTGTATGTAAAAACGGATGTGCTACTGTTAGCCGATGTATTTGAGAATTTTCGAAAAATTTGCAAGAGGAACTATGATTTAGATGCCGCCCATATGATGACCGCCCCTGGACTGGCTTGGCAGGCCTCTTTAAAAATGACTGAGCAAACCCTAGAACTACTCACAGATGAAAATATGCTACTGTTTATAGAACGTGGAATCCGCGGTGGCATATGTATGATAAGTCAGCGTAGATCCGAGGCTAATAATCGTTATTTGGAAAATTACGATTCTACTAAGCCTGATAAGCACATTATCTATCTTGATGCTAATAATCTATATGGTTGGGAAATGTCTCAACCATTGCCCTATGGTGGCTTTGAATGGGTATCTACAGAAAATTTGAATGAATCCTGGACAATGAGTCTAAAGGATAATGCCCAAGAGGGGTATATATTTGAAGTGGATCTGGAGTATCCTGAATCCTTACATGATTATCATAATGAATACCCTCTAGCCCCTGAAAGGGTGAAGATTGAACGAGAAATGCTATCCCCTTATGCTGAACGACTGGTTCAACAATTACATCATGGACATTTTGTTAGTACTACGAAATTGGTACCCAATCTGCATGACAAGAAACATTATATTGTTCACTATCGTAACCTTCAGCTATACCTATCATTAGGTTTAAGACTCGAGAAAATTCACAAGACCTTAAAATTTAATCAGAAGCCCTGGTTGGAGAAATACATCCAATTTAACACAGAAGAAAGAAGGAAGGCAAAGACTAATTTTGAGAAAGACTTTTTTAAATTGCTTAATAACGCTGTGTTTGGAAAAACGATGGAGAATCTTCGAAATCGAGTGAATATTGAACTAGTGAATTCTTCAAAGCGGGCCCTGAAGGTGGTGGCATCTCCAGCTTTTAGAGCTATCAGGATTTTTAGCGAAGATCTGGTGGGTGTTGAACGTGTAAGGAATTGCATTTTAATGAACCGGCCTATATACGTTGGCTTTGCTATCTTGGAGTTATCTAAACTCCTGATGTATGAGTTTCATTATAAACATATTAAAAGCCAATATGGTGAAAAAGCTTCGCTTCTCTTCACCGATACTGATTCATTGGCTTATGAAATCCAAACTGCTGATATTTATGAAGATATGAACCAACATAAACACCTGTATGATTTTTCTGACTATCCCAAGGATCATCCCCTCTTCAGTGAAGACAATAAAAAGCGTATTGGATATTTTAAAGATGAACTGAATTCAACCCCCATTCAAGAGTTTATAGGACTTAGACCTAAAATGTACTCTATTCTATCATCTGCTGGAGAAAAGAAAAGAGCTAAAGGTGTTTCTACACATGTGGTTGCACGGAAAATTACACACAATGACTATAGACAATGCTTGTTGAGTGTTAGACCTACCATGGAAGAACAGATTAGAATTGATAGTAGCCATCATAAACTATTCACTGTATGCCAGAAAAAGGTGGCTTTGTCACCCATTGATGATAAAAGATATTTACTCGAGGACGGCATTACAAGTTATGCCTACGGACACTTTAAAATAAAAAAATAAAAAAAAAGGAAAAAGAGAAAGAAGGAAAAAAAAAAGAAGGAAAAAAGAAAAAAAAAATAGAAATTGTGGCGGTGTATCCTATACACCGGGTGGAGGTGGGACCACAATTAAAAAAATAATATATTTTTCTAACAGTATCTAATTTATTAAAGAGACATTACTGCATTTGGATAGTTGAAAACAAGTATCTATGATTATTGAGGAAACACACCCCCTCTCATACACCCAATTCATGCGATTCTGCTACTCTAAAAATACGCTTTTTTGGCCGCATTTTTGCAAAAACGCACATTTTTTTTTAAAAAATTGCAAAAGTGTGAAAACCTATGTTAATTCCCATAGAGAAATCCGACAGTTTGAAAAAAAATCGGCCGATTCCGCGTTTTTCAAAAAACACATTTTTGGCCGCTTTTTTGCGAAAAACCACATTTTTTTTACAAAAAATTCACAAAAGTGTGAAAACCCATGTTAATTCCCATAGAGAAATCCAACAACTCCAAAACTTCAACTTGTTGAAAAAACGTACATTTTTGTTGTTTTTTTAACGTTTTGAAAACTTTTTGTGAAAAAAACGCTAAAAACGGCACATTCTTAAAATTCATGTTATTTACCATAGAGAAATCCGACAACCCTCAAAATCCAACTTGTTGAAAAAACTTACATTTTTAGAAAAATTATAAGAAACCTTACATTTATGAAATTTTTAAAACATTAACACTTAAAAAGGGAAAAAACAATATACGTCATAAACTCCACTCTCTTCTGTGACGTCACCTTTTTTCCATACCTGTCTTATGGAACCGTAACCGTACCGTCTCACACCGACTTCTGAGAACCCCTATGTTAAAGCATGGGACATTACCACCGCCTCTGTTGATGCACTCATTTTCTGGCCTTGGAGGGTTCCCCATGTTAAAGTATAGGGATTCACCGCCTCTGAAGTGCCGCTGAACTCTCCCTAATCCCCTACTAAGAACAATCTGATCAAGAAATAATTATAAATAGCATCCCGATCCTGATTTTAAAGAAGTAATGATTTTAAATTTCTCGGCCATTTCTCAGGAAGTTCCGACTGACGTCCCACTTACCCTGCTCGCGCAACCGGGGACGTCACGCCGTTTCCATGGAGATTGTGAATCGGATCGGGTTATTATGATGGAATTAAGAGCTTAACATAAGGTCATTATAAAACTTAAATGATTGAATTGTGGTGATGTATTGTATACATCGGGTGAAATTATTATATTTATATTTTAAATGATGGAACGATATGGATTTTTTAAATGGATATTATAATTTATGGATATTTTGAATGGATATTTTAATTTTATGGATATTTTAATGATGGAATGAGGATGATGGAATCGGAAGTCCTTCCGAGAGGTTGGTGGTAGGGGAAGGAGGGTACGGTACCTGCGGATGCCTCCCCCACTGGGTTCCAACCTAAATTGGGTGAAGAAAAAGAAAGTTATGGAGATTGTCACGGAGGGCGCGGTAGCCCAGTGGTTAGCGAGCGAGAAAATTAAAAAAAAATCAGGAAATATTTAATTCTGCTTTACAACTTGCAGAGGTAGTGTTCCAAACTGAATTGAAGATTCCAAGACTCATTTATATTAAAGCAAACAAGATGTGCAAATCCTCCAACTACTTCTGTTGAAGAATACTACAGGGTCACTATCTTCATTCCTTGTGTTGATAGTCTGATTCAAAATTTACATGATGGATTCGTTTCAAATGAGGATA